>WSTG01000384.1:0-14555 GCA_019616325.1 Ceratobasidium sp. 394
GCCGTTGTGATATGTGGGCGACGTAGATCCCGCAGCATAGATACATAATCCTTGACGCGCGAGGCTTCGAGTGGGTTGAACCAGGACGGGGAGGATTTTTCTTGTTGATCCTGACCTACAAGTGAAGAATGAGATATTCGTCTTTAAAATGGCTGGGTTAGGTAAAGTACCTGCGATATTTTCAAAGATGATAGGGAAGCCTGCACGCCCAAGCTCGGACCAGGAGAGCAGACTGTCGGTAGTAGAAGCCTGAGCGCAGGCCTCAAGTTCGTTGGCGTAGAAGTGCTCATTCGGGTAACGCAGGATTGCAGTGTGGTTGCGCCAGTTCTTGGTCAGTTTGACCACACTGAGAGATACGCGCATATAGCCAGGATTAAGCGTGGAAATGAGTATATGCGATTCACCTTCAGAGGATACACTCACGTTCTTCCCTTCATGGTCGTTGGGTTATACATTGGAAGGTTCATTAGGCGTTCCAGGTAGCTTAAACCAAGTCCAATCTGTAGCGCAATAGGCGACCGAATTACCGGTCCGAGTTGGCGAGGCTGTAAAATCTAGTCAACACTCTGCGATTGGACTGTAGTAGACTACTCACATCGCCGCTTAGAACAATATTAGTATCTGGGCCAGCCAATGTCTTTACCGCAATCATCACTTCGGGTTCACAAGCCTGACCGGCTTCGTCCACAAAAATCCAGTCGAAATGCCCGCGAGGAATCCCGAGCTGATACGGCACCGAAGCAGTAACGCAGGTGGCGACCAAAATACGGTAATCCTTCAACGGTTTGATAGCGTTCTGTCTTGATTGCCTGCGACGGTTGAACTCGAGCTCGGCCGTAGACAGCCGGCTGACAGAGGGGAACCTAAAGCTTCCTTCGTGCCAGAATGAGCAATCTAGAATCGAATCGTGAATCTCTCCGTCTTTGTTTGAGCGCGAGAGCGCGTTGAGTCGGAATAGATCGCCAGGCTGAAGTTGCTTGCTTTCGAGTAGTTTTCGAGCTAAAAGGTCTGCGGCGGAGTTGCTGGGTGCTGTAGCTAGGATGGTCGTGTTCCGGTTGATGCGAATGAGCTGAAGCATGGATTCAACTGCTGTGACAGTCTTTCCTGTTCCAGGACTATCACCACGAATTAATCAATAATCATGTTAGAGCCAAGATGATTCACTTACGGCCCAAAAATTACAAAAGGCGGGCTCCCGCTAGGCAGGCTCATGATCGACTTGACGGCCGTAAGTTGAGGCAAATTCCCTTGAACCAGTGGATTGATTGTCGTCACACGGCCTATTGCCCTCCTTTGCTTTTCGTGTGCGAGAGTTGGAAAGAGTACCCTTGGCTCAACAAAGGCTGTTGCGAGCGCTTGGTGCATGCGTAATATGGGAATTCGGTTCAGGCAAAAGCGAATGTCGAAACGCGTGTTGGTTGGTGGGAGGAATCGATGGGCGAAACGGAGACCGACTTCTTCTTGGCGGACAACGTGGACATACCCGATGTACCAGGTTGTATTGGTTGCGGATGAAGGGTTATGAGGACGGACTTTGATAGAATCACCAACGAGGACCGAAGGTCTATAGAAGGGTGAGCTAAACAGATATATAAAGCATAGCAACCGACGTACCGTTTTTCTGCTAGACCTGGAACGTTGAGGCTGGCGGGAATCTGGCGTCAGGGACCCGAGACTAGTGTTCATGAATTTTATGCTTACTAGAAATATGAGTTGAACCTCTTCAGCTCAACATTCTCCTCGTCGTAGCGTTCTAAATCAACCCTATGAGAATATATCAGTACTTGAGAAACAACATAGAGCCGACGAATCGACTCACTGAGCCTGATTCTCCTCGACATGCAATATGGTCTCCCAGAATCTGCCATACCCAGAGCTTCCAGCTCCGGTCAAACCACCCTGCATCCCTGGTAGTTGTTTCACGCGTTCAGTCTTCTCAGACACAGTACTGCGACTCTCGAGTATTCCGCGGAGTGGAGCGGGCATGATTGCTCTAGGCAACTCCACTACCCATTCGATCCGTTGACCTGGAGGTTTTATTCCCTCGACTAGGTGTTCTTCGCGGTCCCGCCGAGGACGGCGGGCCGGTCGAACATAGGGTGCAGTTGGGCGGAGTAGCTCGAGGTCAGCCGCGTTTCCGACTGTAGCTCGGAGGGGGCGAGTAATGGTAAATGATTTGTTGAGCGAAACGTCATGTAGGTTGAGCTCGAGTCGATCGGAGAAATAACCACGATGACCGAGGGGACGAAAGTAGATCGAGAGGGACATGATGCGTTTGGGAGGAAGGGTAGTGTGGGGGGTATCAGGAACGTAAAACCTAAGGTAGCAGTCAGTACGAGAGGGCTGAAACGGGAAGGAAAAATGCAAGACGTACTGAGATGGACCACGGTTGAATTGACCAGCTTCCGAAGCAAGCCTCACTGAAGCCAGTGCAATATTTGCGGGAGTATTCAACCGGAGTGTGATGAGTTTCTTAACCTCTTGAGAAGAACTTGGATCGATTGTCCCAAAGTCCACTCCAACCGCGGCATCTGAATCTGTACCAGTTCCAACCCCGTGCGAGACTTCGACGCCATGCCGATCCTTTTCGGTTTCGCGCAGCACCGACTGAAAGCCAGCTACCTTGGTACGGCGAGCGTGCGTTTCTTTGGTAAGGTGTTGGCTCCAAACGCGGCTTGGAACGTTTGTGTTACACGCATCGCAACGAATGGAACCTGTGACTGTTGAGTTTTCAACTAGTGCGTACCAAGGGTTGGGCGCGTTGCTGGCGAGTTCGCCAAGGCGTCGGCGATGAATTTGCCCCTACAAAATCGGCGGTTAATTTTGTTGGGGAATTAAATGATGGTGGCAAACCTGTTCATGCTGTGCGATGGTGTAGGGGCTGGAGTTGGATAAAGTGCAAGGGCAAACTAGGCAACTGGCAGCGGTGGATCCCCTAAGGGTAGCGCGATGTTTCTTGCCCTGGAGGTGCATGTTGAAGGCGGCTTGCGTTGAGCAGATGATATTGCAATGTTCGCAGAGAAAGTCTAGGACGTGGGACGCGGTGCAGAGGTCCGTCCGGCAGACGCCATTCTGGAGGAGTTCGCTGCAAACGACCATGAAATTGCTGGGTAAGTGGTCAAGGTATACCGGTGAAGTAGGCGGTGAGTGAGGGCAAATGCAGGAGTGAGGCAGGATGGACAAAACCGAGTTCTAGCAGCCTCATTTTATAGACTAGGAGCTGACAGCAACCACACAAATACCCTACTACTTTGACGGGGAGGCTGCACTACCGGACCCGAGGGCCGATCACAGTCAGCATTGTCGAGGGTTCAAAACAGGGCAAGTGGCTTGGGAACGAGGCAGGAGATACACAAAGACAACGGGTCGCATACAGCATAAAGGGTTAAATTCCATTGAGTTTATGGCAGGCAGGCTGAGCTGTGCATTGGAGCGCCATTTTAGGGGGGTGGCAAAGGTGGAGGTTGCTGTGAGTTATTCCTCCGGATGCATGTGAGTCGAAAATATCGCCCCATAAGGTGATTTCAGAGGCATGTAACGACAAATATTCTGGTAGAAGGTATCGCCTTCACTGTCACCTCCAATTTTTGCTTTCTTTGTCGAGGCAGTGTGTACGAAAGAGGCAAAGAAGCGCTGGCGCTTATCGATCGGTTGGCGAAGTCAGGTGACTTGCCACTTCGCGTATCTCGGCCTGTTTATCCTTAACACGCGTCTGGCCGGGTGAGGCGATGTGAGTATTCCCATGCTCGCAAAGAACATCTAACCAATAGGATACCGAGGGCTTCGCTAAACAAACTCGCCATTCGCGGCATTCGCTCCTTCGACGACAAGAGCGTCGCCGTAATAGAGTTTTATTCACCAGTAACTGTGATTGTGGGCCACAATGGAAGTGGAAAAACGGTACCTGTATCGCTACAAAACCGATACACAGAAGCCCTAAAATAACTCCCAGACTATCATCGAATGCCTCAAGTACGCCACGACGGGCGAGCAACCACCAAACACTCGTGGCGGCGCGTTTGTGCACGATCCCAAAGTATGAAACCCAGCTCTCCGGAATGGCTTTTCTGAGGGCCCGTTCCTTTTAGATGGCAAACGAAAAAGAAGTGAAGGCTCAGGTTAAGCTTCGTTTTTTCGCTGCCAATGGCACCCGAATGCTTGCTGTTCGCAACCTATCAGTGACCATGACCAAAACCAAAATGTCTATGAAGACTCTTGAGGGCATTCTAGCCACCTCGGACGGGGCCAAGGAAGGCAACAAAGTGCGTTTCTATCGTTCGACCTCTCCTTAGCAGGCGGCCTAACACAAGCCCCCCCAGCGCGGCGTGATTTCCACCAAATGTGCCGAGCTAGACACGGAAATCCCGCATCTCCTCGGTGTCAGCAAATCTGTACTCGAAAACGTCATATTTTGCCACCAAGAAGACAGCTACTGGCCCCTTGCAGAAGCCTCGGTTCTCAAAAAGAAATTCGACGATATCTTCGAGGCCACTCGGTACACCAAAGCTCTGGACAACATTAAAGTGCTGAGAAAGGAACGTGTGGCCGAACTCAAAGCGGACAAGGAACGTCTGCAAAGTCTCGGGCTTGAAAAGGCCCACGCCGATAGGGTGTGTTCTAACAAACCATGCTCCGCTCAAACTCTAAAGTCTTTACACTTGATAGCTTAAGACAAAGATCGATGAACTTACCAACCAAATCGCCGAAAAGTCTCAAGAGGCCGAGGATACCGAAATTGCCTTGGACGCGCAAGTTGCGGCAAATGCCAAGTTCTATGACTCGGCTACTCGATTTCAGCAAATATTTCTGCGAGTTGAGAACCTTGAGGAGCGCAAGGCACGAGCGGTTAGGGGAATGGAGCAACTGAGGCAGACTGTTACTATTGTGGACGGCAAGTCTTGGTCACGTTGAGGGGTTTACGTACTAAACGGCGGTTGTTACTAGATCCCACTGATGTCCTGGAGTCTAAAATGAACAATTACGACGCTCATTCGGCGGCCCAACGGGCAAAGCGAGGGACTAAAGCGACCGAGTTATATGATGAAGAAGAGCAATTAATGGAAGCGCGTAAGGATCATCAAGAGGCGGTCAACACATGTGGTGAGATGCGCGGTCAGGCAAAGGTGCGATCAACCGGACATGTTCCAGCGCCAATCGCCTTATCAGTTTACTAATTTTCTGTCCCTATATTGTGCACGCAACTTCCCGCTGGCTGACCTTTGGATCTGAAGGCTCACGAACAAAATATCGCTCACAGGGATGCTGAAATTGCTAACCTCGGCACGAAACACGGCATTCGACCGAACACAAACGCGGATGGATCTCTGAGCAAAGATGCCGTAGCAGAGTTCACGGTTCGTCTGCAAGAAGCCGCGAGGGCGCAGACACTCCAGCTGGAGCATCTTCAAGTCCGTGGTCATTTTATGGTTGAATATTAATACCTAATACCACTTGGGGCACTAGAGCGAATACGAGACCAGGAGCAACGATTACCAGGCCAAGAAGACTAAACTACAAACTGAGGAGAACACTCTGAAGCATGAGAAGGAAAGCCTGCGTAATCAAATCGTGAGCCTGTTTTCTCTCTGCCGGGCATGAACGACGCATCCTGATCCTTTCGCTTCCAGCAACGTAACCGAGCCCAAATATCATCCGCCGAGAGCTCTCTAGACGCTCTCAAATTACTCGAAACCGAACTCAAGTTAGCCTCCACTGCCGTTATCGAGTCAGGTAACCGCCTTGACGCTGCAACGGAAGCTGCGGCCAAGTCATCATTCGATGTGCAGATTGCGGAGCGCACACGCAAATTGGGTGCGAAAACCGATGAACGTGAGCGCTTACAGCAGAAGTTGGCCGAGTTGCAAAGTCAGGCGGAGACGAGGGCCAAGCTTGCGCTGAAGAGAACGGATTGGACGAAGAAACGTGCGGAAATTGAGATGATGTAGGTTTAGTTGTACGTCATCATTACTAGGGCTAATGTGGGCAACAGCATCAACGTTCACAACGAGCGTTTTAGCGCGCTTACCGGGAACGATGCGGAACCAGACTCTGTGGAACGTGACGTCGATCAAGCACTCATGTAGGTGCTATTCAATTTTGTACCCGACATTGTCTTACAAACGAATTTGGTTCGCAGCGCAAAGGACAAGGAAACCTCACGTCTTGAAGCTACTCTGAGCTCTGCCAGTCGGGACATGCATTCCGCTGAGTCGACCCTCTCGTCGTACCGCGAGCAAATCCGGAAGAAAGAGGTTGAGCTCAAGTGTGAGGTTTACACGCTAGTGACCTCGAAGATGAATTAAACAATTTCATGATTTAGCGCTCGAACAGAAATTAAAGGTAGGACTCTCGGAGTCAGATCATTCGTCTGTGCAGCCCGCCATCAAGGCAGCACAAGCTGAGTTGGATGGTTGGTTGGAGTAAGTCTGCTAGATCTTGAATTTATTGCGCATATAATCACAATAACGCATTCTATCGTAGAGAAATTGGTCAACATGAGGGCGCGGAGCACTTCTACAAAAAGATACTCAAGGACGGCAAAGCGCATAAAAAATGCGTCGTGTGTAATCGCGGGATGAATGACAACGAATTGGCAGAGTTTGAGAAGACGGTGTGTAACCCAATATTGGAACCTAGGCCCCGAGTGTCACGTCACCACATTAGGTGAACGGCCACATTCAAAAACGCAACAATGCCCACCTCGAGGACTGCAAGCAATCACGAGAGGACTGGACGGCCGAGGTCGGTAGATTGCAGGCATTGTTGCCTGTCGAAGAAGCACGAGACAAGCTGCGGGACGAGGAACTGCCATCTATGAGGAAACGCGTGAACGAGTTGGACGAGAAGGCTGCGAAGGCGACTACGGAGGCTCAGGAGGTGCGTGATCGAGGCCATTCCACGCAACGGTCCGACAGTTTGACCACACCTTTTACAGGCTGAAGATGCGGTGAAGCTAGCTAAATCCGCTCAGAAGGAGCTTCAGTCTCTGAAGGCCCAAGCTGGGGTAGTAACACGCACCCAACAGGAGGTCAAGGTCCTACAGCGGGAGATCCAACAGCATGAGCGAGACCTTGCTTCAACTGGAACGACCCAGACCGCAGACGATGTACAAGCGGAAATCGATCAGTGTGGGGCGCAAATGTGAGTGTGCAAATACTTCGCGTGTTCGCTTGCAAGGGCTTAACATACATTCAGTAAAACCCTCGACCGGGAGCGAACATCACTCATGACCGAACGGGATAGGCAGAACCAAACATTGCGCACCTTGGAGAACGAGCACTCTGCGCGGAAGCTCGAGGAGAGCGAGATGAAGAACAAGATGAAGGACCGAGATGCTCTAGGGAAAGAAATCGAGACACTGACGAAGGAAAACACGGAAGGAAGTGCTCGGCTCAAGGTCACCGCTTATGATTTCAGCCACAATCTTGATGTCGGGACTAACGGACTTACAACACCCACAGGTCATTGACGCCCAATTGGCCGTAGCTCAACAGCCGCTTCAAAAGCTCGAGCAGGAGCAAAAGCAGTTCCAGTCCGAACACAATTCTAAAATTGCGCAAGTATCACGAAAAGCTCAAGAGCTCAACTCGGCCGTTGACCGGTTAGAGAACCTGACCGCGCCAATTGACAAGTATGTATACTAGTCGCCAGCTAAGACCCGTGACGCTGACTCGTTCCCACGCGGAATTAGATATATCCGCGAGAGACGTGATCGCGCGCTGCGACAATGCGAGACGCACGTGTCCGAAGCGGCCGCTCGGGTTGCTGAGCTGGAGCAGTCAGTTCAGGGGCTCCGCGAGGAGGTGGCAAACATAGACAAGGAGATTCACGAGTCTGGCGCCACCCTCGCCAGGTTTCGGGACAACTTGAGCTTGAGAAAGATGAAACAAGAAATCGAAGACCTCCAAGCGGAGATAGACGAACACGATCTCGAGGAAGCCGGATCTGCTAAAGCGCAGTTTGAAGAGAAGTATCAAGTGGAGAAGGAAAAAGAAAACAAGTTGCGGTCGAAAGTAAGTTCTAATTCAAAACATTGGCATTTTCACAAAGGCTGAACCGTGCGTTTCAGCAAGCCCGCTTGGCCGGTGAACTGGGCATTTTGAAAAGCCAGCTGAAAACGTCCAAACAAGAGCTAGTTAGCCAGTTCAAGGGTATTCACGAAAAATACACCAAACAACTGGTTCAGGTCAAGGTCTGTGTGATACATTTCTTCAAGAATAGCTGCTAATATTGGTGCCGGTGTGATACAGATGGCCGATATGGCAAATAACGACCTAGAAAAATACGCCAAAGCTTTAGACAAGTAAGTATTTCATGTTCGGTCATGCCATGTATTAACCATGAGGACCGAAGCGCGATCATGAAATATCATGCGCTGAAGATGGAGGAGGTGAACGATACGATGCGTCACCTCTGGAACAAGACCTACCAGGGAACCGGTGCGCATGTTCACTTACCTACACGTTGCCGTATATGCATGCTAATCGAGCAACCTGTTGAAGACATTGATGGCATCAAGATAGTGTCCGATCCTGACGGTGGCGGTACTGCAACCAAGAAAGCGTCTTACAACTATCGGGTGAGCCACAGCGCGTGAACGTCCCACCCGTCACTTTGGTGCAGAGTTTCCCCGGCCTGACTAAATTCTCGATCAGGTTGTGATGACGAAAGATCAAGTCGAAATGGATATGCGTGGACGCTGCAGCGCCGGTCAGAAAATGCTGGCTTCGATCATTATCCGTTTGGCCCTATCAGACTCGTTCGGGCAGAACTGCGGCATTCTGGCACTCGACGAGCCAACCAATGCCTTGGATACGGAGAACATAGATGCGCTCGCGGGAAGCTTGGTGGATATCATCAATGAGAGGCGCCATTTAAGCAATTTCCAGCTTATAATCATTACCCACGACGAAAGTTTTTTGAGAAAACTTGGCCAGGCAGAGGTGATGGAGTACTATTGGTACGTTCTGGCACTATTTGAATCTACTTTAGCTTACAATGCACTAGGCGAGTGTCCCGAGACGGAAGGCAAAAGTCTGTTATCGAAAGGCAGCGCTTCAGCTAATTCCAGAAATTTGTTCATTTATTCCTTGTACCAGTTTTACCCAACGTTCAGCATACGCATCAGTGATCACTCATTCTTCTCGTCCTGGTCCATCTCCCGGTCCATCTCCTTCGTTTTGGCAGCTTGAACTTGTACAGCTTCCAAGAAGGGGTGTATGCCAAGCCCAGCCTCTGCTGGCATGCCCAAGCTGGTAACCAGGCCACCCAGCAAACCGGTTGACAACGCCTGATCAAGCGAACGAACAGACGCGCGAAACGGTGCAGAAGCCACAATTTGTCGCAACATATCTTGTCGGGGCAAGAGGGCGGCAGGAGGTGTTGATGAAAGTAGGCCCTGTGGGAGAAATGGCGCAAGAGACTCGACGGCTTTAGAATCCTGTAAGACCGAAGCTAATACGGATGGCGTTAGAATATCGCTTAGAGCGAGATCTTTCGAAGTGGTGCATAAGAAAGATTACAGGAGTCAGCATAACCCACTCCCCAGGAACTTCGGTTGTCGTCTCACCGGGGGCTACACCAGCTCTGGTATTCCCTCGTTGTAAACCACGCACGAGTTCTTGCACAAACGAGCTGAGCTGTGTCTGGTTGAGTGGACCAGCAGGTGCCGCCTGAGGTGGGTTGACTACGGTGTTACCTGTCATCGTGCTACATTAAAGTAGTAAACTTCGAGCATGATTGAAACGTCCATGAACTACTCACGCGTTCTCCGTCAATGATTCGCCAGTGCCAGGTGGCTGCGGGTTGGTCTCGCTGAGCAATTCGTTTATTTTCGCGATATCATTTGCGTCTTTGTCGCTACTAGGGTCCTGGCAATGGCCGCTCGGGTGTGAAGAAAGTTGATAGTACCCTAGAATCAAAGCGCACCTGGAACCAAAACTGAACTAGAAGATGATTATGGTATCACTTTGGCTTGTCGATGGCACTTACGAAGTGTAGTTGATTTGAAGATTGAAACTTCAAGACATACATTCGTACTGCTGGGTCGTTTGATATTTTTTCGAGTGACGCATCAGATGGAAAGACAACAAGGTCCTGCATTGTATGCCGATATTATCAATGTATTCGCGGAAGCATAAAGAGAAACTTGCCGTGTCCTCTCTCGAGGATGTGCTTCCGTCGCGGCAACGCCATCGAAGGTGGAGCAATTCATCCTCAAACTCAAGCGATAAAAAACCCTTTGCAAGATCGGCATCTATAAAGTCTGTTCCTTCCCGCCTGAACGCTCTTCCTGCCCGTGTGCTGAATATTTGGTTCATTTGAGTAGTCAAATGACGGTGAGAGATGGGAGATAAGTCACGTGTGAGATCAGCAAGAAGCTCCTCATATCAAACCTTTTTCAACCATGGATATCACGACACACGTCACCGAGCGTCTGACTAGTATTCCAACCAAAATATATCCTAAAAAAGGCTCCGTACCTGGTTTCAGACCGCGACGAGCGATTTTATGTTGGTGGTTGTTCTGGATCACCCAAAACCATACCCTCACATGGTTCCTGTAAGCTGCTTACCCTACTCGAGTGTCAGCGCGGGTCAAACTCGTTGTGATTATCAGGGTGTTTATAAGGTTTGATATTGGGTGAGGGAGGCTGGTTTTGTCTCTCGTCAGATCAGCTACTATTTGCAATTCCCACACCCTCAGTCGTGGTGCCGTGAGGTAACGGATGAATTTGCGGTCTTTCAACCTATATGCCACCACAATTCAACCATCTCCTGCATATTTTTGCAACGCGTCTTGGCCCCGTACCGCGTTTTGGCGCGGTACGCTAGCACCAGCAAGTACAAAAGGCGTTGCAACGGCACAAGTCAGCCCCCATCCCCGTCCAAGCAACATTTCACACTCATGGCCAGATTCGTCCCCGTTTCCCTAGATGCACGACAGACCTCTCGCGTGAGTTATCGATTATCATTATTTTACGTTTTATGTTGCTCACATGCCGGGCGAGCCAGGAGGTTTGGGCTCGTATGCCTGACAGTTCAACCCCATCAGGGGAGAGCAACGTAGAGTTGTTGGCTATTGTAACGAGTGTTTACAGCGTTCCCAACACAAGGGTGAATTTCAAGTAAAATTCTAGCATCTTCAAGTAGCTGACACCTGGCGAGTAGACAAGATTGTACAGTTGCATGGCCCCAGAGTCGCGCGATGTCTGGTCGACATCGGCTGAGGAAACCGTTCATGGCGTGCGCAGTGTTAGGACACCCCTGAGCGAAGGGGCGCTATTTAGAGTAGGTCCATCGATTACTCTAAGCATATACACAGTCCCCTAGTTGCTCACATTTCCCCTCACCTCCACCTGAAAACGTTGACTTGCCCAAACCCTTGTTTTGTCTATCCTTATTTTTCGTCACCCTCTCGCCCGGTTGAACACCTACTCAAACATATTCCCTGATAGTACCATCAGACAGTGGGAATATCCCCCACCGTAGAATGGTGGCAAGATCGTGATGGAGTTCGCAGGACCAAGATGGGTACTATACTTGCCGGATGGTGTGAGATGGATAATGTAAGTGTTCTGGTTGATCGTGGGTACCCTGTATGCGCCCCAAATGCTGGGTTTTCCGGATGACCCCCTTTGAAATAATCTAGTCCACGCATGAGCTGATCCTTTTATCACCTTTGTCTAAATTTCTCAGAGCTCGCCACACTCTCGGAGGTACAGTTATTGGGTCCGATGCGAGCGTGATGGAGCCCACGTAACGCACCGCTGGTATGAACAGCACGAGCTATTCGCATGGCCAGATAGGAGCTCACCAATTGCCATGCTCCCTCGCCAACGATCACTTGCATGATATGTTATTTCCTTCCCACCCTGTATTTCTTATTACTTAAGATAACTGACTTATGGAATATGGAGCGTATATTCTGTACAAATATTTTGTATATGTCCTTATTGTTTGGCGAGGTCTTTGAATGCGTACGAGTTTGATTCTGTTGCTTAGACACGGATTGACTTTGAAGGCGGTCAGTGTCGAAGTGAATGCTGGGGTCTATGCTTCAACTAATTCCATAATCCTCCAAACCAGCGTCACAGCATCACTGGATACGTCTGAAACGTCAAGCCGCATTGCTCTTGCAATAGAGCCCACACTGTTTACTCGGTTGTTTAAACCCCAGACTGGGTTCAAAATGTACACCAAGATGTAGCATGTTTGGGTGCGATTTGAAACACATTTTACCAAGTGAAGTTTTATACGCCACTGTGCGGCTAATCTTCGCCTGAAGAGCCACGTGTTCCCAATGGGTTACTCCGGACCTGCACAGCAAATGCAAGGTGGTGTTCCGTTCCCGTTGCGACGCCACGACCGGTGCAGTATGGGTTGCATGTGCTGTATGTAGGTGGACTTCTCCTAATCAGGATTAATAACTTCGGCTCGACTTAATTGTGATTGGGAAGAAGGCGCCCACATGAACGGCCTCCGCCAGCCTTCGCCCATAGATGGTATCACATCCAAGCTCCAACTAGATCATAGGAGTCCTGAAAGGGTTTCGGCCCTAAATATTGGTAACGAACGCGCTGTAAGAGCCAACAGAACGATTCACTTTGGGATCGCTAGACTAGGAAGAGCTACCAAAGGTACAAAGCAAACATCCAATTAATGTGCATGCGACAACATATGCACAGTTTACAACGCCACGGCTTGTTCCTCCCGAGTACCGTTTATACTAGGCCAAAACAGGGTTGTGTCACCGTGTGAGTGGCGTCATAAATGGTTGTTAGATACATGCGTCTTCTGGTTCGCCCCTCTTTGAGGACTAGCAACGGGTATATGTGGATTCTCTATCACGGTATATGCCTCGCATTCTCAAACGCTGATAGCCGCGGTACGGCTGCGCGCCTAGGCCGACCGCTCCATTAGCCATCCTGAAGGCACCCCAACGTGGATTGAGCCCGGGCAATAGCGCCCACTATCATCGCCATATCAGGAGCAGTTCCTAATAACATTTGTTATGGTTAAGCGTCAGATGTTGTTCGGGTGGGGTATTGATCATCGAGATTGAGGCGTACATTGGCTTAGGGTGATCGATCCCAATAAACTTCTATAGTTAGGACGGGATATCTATCCGGTCGTAGGCGCGTATCTGTCGGGAGTTGCCTTGAAGCTCTTGGTCGATCATCTACGTGGTGGGGCTGCCATCGTTCAGGTTTGGTCTGAAGTGTTCGTAATTGCCTAATGGTGGAGCCAGGAGACCTGTTTGAACGCCCAGCCCCCAGAATAAAATACCGCAGCACTGTCCGAATTCGTCCTTAAGGAACTTCCGGCTGGGGTAAAACGCTACCTTCCATCTGGCCCTCGCTTGCCAGCGGGTATTGACTCTAGTAGTCTAGTATCAGACTCGTTGATACATTGAGTCTGGAAGTTTCTAGAAATGCTCAGCCAGAAATCGAGGCTTTGGGAGATCAGCTTGAGTAGGGGACCCGCAGACAACGCCACAAAGCACGGACTCAAGCTTGGTCTGAAGGGGAAAAGGCTTTTGTCCGCAAAACGGCATGCAACAACATAACCCTCCACCCGCTAGGTATTTGAGCCATGGGGGCGGGATGAGAGTCGGCCTGTCAATCCTACTTTGTGATTGTACTCCCCTGACCTGCAATTCACAATGTCTCAGCAAACTGGATTCCCTGCCGTGAGTGGTCATACAACATTTCACAGCATTCGGCAAGGCTGGAATGTTTGACCAACACAGGGAGCCCAAGTTTGGGCTCGTATGCCAGAGCCACTAAGGGAGGCAGAATCATCTGTGGAGAGCGATACAGAGGTACTTTCTTGGATCGTAGATTATGAGAGAAGAGGGAACATGGTCAGTTCTATACTTGCGTGGCACGCACGCCCAGCCTACATTTTGCCTTTAGCTCTACTATCGTTGCAAGGCACCCGAGTCTGGGGGAATCTGGACGTCCGACAACGATGAAATAGTTTCAGGAGTGTTCTCTGTTAGGGCTACCTTGACACAGGGCGCTCAATTCCAGGTATTTACCCGAGTTTTATGCTGAATCATTTTATACCAACTGGACCTGCTTTTAGCTCGGGCAAATCGTGCGTATCAAGAAGAGGGTTGAGTGGCAACAAACCGACGAGGGAGAAGTGCAAAAGTCTGGTCGTATCATAGCTGCTTGGTGTAAACAAATGCAGGTACGTATGTCCGAGCGCATACATCGTTGGATCGGGCTGATCTGGCTGGGTTAGGGTGAGGGAAATCGCTTTTTAGACTACAGCTATTGGGTCGAGGTTGATAGTGGCTACTCCCGCACTCGGAACTGGTACCCACAGGAAGACTTGGAGCATTAGATCGCATACCGATTGTTGTTGAGGCATTTGTTTGTGCATATTTGAGAATTACTCCGTTTGGAACTCACTTTGAAGAGAAATTCAAGTCACGTGAATTGATTTGCCTTGCGACAATTATTCCCGAGCCACAAGCGGGGACGATAGCCTTGTTTACGATAGCCCAGCTAGTACCTACATAATTGCCGGCTGGGATATTATACAAGG
>WSTG01000385.1:0-19369 GCA_019616325.1 Ceratobasidium sp. 394
GCGATTGTCGATTCGGCGCTCAAGGCTGCGCCTGGTGTCGAGCATGTGCTTGTTCTCAAGCGGACGGGCGGGGACGTAAATATGGTCGAGGGCCGCGACAAGTGGTGGCATGAAGAAGCTGCCAAGGTCCCGAGTTATTGCCCACCCGAGATTGTCAGCGCCGAGGACCCGTTGTTTATCCTCTACACTTCTGGCTCGACCGGTCGTCCCAAGGGTGTCGTCCACGTAAGTTTGCTCGTCCATTTCATCGTATCGGACTAACTCGTCGACAGACCACCGGTGGATACCTCCTCGGCGCCGCGCTCACCGTCAAATACGTCTTTGACGTCCACCCCGAAGATAAATTCGCGTGCATGGCCGACATTGGCTGGATCACCGGACACACGTACATCATCTACGGCCCGCTCCTCAACGGCGTCACCACCACCATATTCGAATCCACCCCCGTCTACCCAACGCCCTCGCGCTACTGGGACGTCGTCCAGCGACACAAAATCACCCAGTTCTACACTTCTCCCACCGCGATTCGCTTGCTGCGTCGGTTGGGCGAGCACCATTTCGAGGGGTACGATCTCAGCACGCTCCGTGTCCTCGGAAGTGTCGGCGAACCGATCAACCCCGAGGCGTGGACGTGGTACAATGATAATGTCGGCAAGAAGCAGTGTGCGATTGTCGATACCTTCTGGTAAGCTCATCCCTTCCATCCTCTTCCTCTCACTCACCTGGCACAGGCAAACCGAAACCGGCTCGATCGTCATTACCCCGATCCCCGGCGCGGTCCCGACCAAACCTGGCTCGGCCACGGTCCCATTCTGGGGCATCGAGCCCGTCATCCTCGACCCAGTCTCGGGCAAAGAACTCGAGGGGAACAACGTCGAAGGTGTACTCTGCATCCGCAAACCATGGCCATCAATCGCTCGATCAGTATACAAAGACCACGCGCGCTATCTCGACACTTACCTCAAACCCTACCCTGGATTCTACTTTACGGGCGACGGCGCAGCCAGGGACCAAGACGGGTACATCTGGATCAAGGGACGCGTGGATGGTACGTTCAGTTTAAAAATAGAATAAACCAAGCCTTTACTGAAAGGGGTAACAAGACGTGATCAACGTGTCTGGGCATCGTCTGTCGACGGCCGAGATCGAGTCTGCGTTGATTATGCATGCAGGCGTGGCCGAGACTGCTGTGATTGGGACTGCGGACGAGTTGACGGGTCAGGCTGTCCATTCGTTTGTCACGCTCAAGCCGTACGTTTTTTTCTCTCTTCCTTGCACTGGCTAATTGGATTATAGTGAATTCGAGTATGACCCGTCGCAGAGCGGTGCGCTCGTCAAAGAGCTCACACTCCAAGTCCGCAAAGTCATTGGCCCCTTCGCGGCGCCCAAACAGATCTACATTGTCAATGATCTGCCCAAGACGCGTTCCGGCAAGGTCAGTTCCTCGTTCTATTTCCCACCCCCGATTGTCATCCGAGTGCCCACCTCCCATCACATTTTACCACCCGGATCTGTTTACTGATGGGGTCCACTAATTGCAGATCATGCGTCGTGTGATGCGCAAGATTGTCGCAGGCGAGGCCGACCAGCTCGGTGACCTTTCCACGCTCGCCGATCCGTCGGTCGTGGATCAGATCAAGGAGCAGGTCGCCAATGCGCAGCGCAAGTAGTGAAATGATTGGTTCTTATTGTGTTACTGGTGAACGATTGAAATGAAATGTATGACCGTGTTTCGAGTGTTGCGCGAATGGATTATATGCTGGGACATACAAGGGAGACAACTAGAGATCATGTCCAGTCGGCACACCCTCCTGCATAATCTTCAGAGCCCGCAAATCGTCCTGCAAGATCTTGGTAACATGCGCAAGCCCATTCTGCTGGTCCTTCAAAATCTACACGCAAACCCATTAGCCCAATCTCAATCTCAAATCAGAACAAAAACCCACCTGAGCAATATTTGCCAGCCCCTCTTCATCCACTACAGCCCACTCGACCGCACTCCCCGCACCCTCCCGCCTCGCCCGCTCCCTCAAAGCCTGCACACTCCCCACAGCCGCCCAAAGCTCATTCATCCGCGCACCCATCCGCGCCATCCCAGCTCCCTCCTCCAACCCTCCCAACCGTCTCCTCAACTCGTCTTCATCCGCCCCAAGCGCGCTCCGTCGCACACTCGGAATAAGCATGTGCAGCTGTCGAGCGAGCTGTCGCACGCGACGCGCGAGTTCGGTGTGTTGTTGTGTTGCGCGCGCGAGGCGCGTGGTGTGTGATTCTGCGTGCTTTTGGGTTAGGTCTGTTAGACGGGTTCGGAGTGCGGAGAGGGCGGCGAGGTGGGCGGTTGATTGGGTTTGTTGGGATGCAACCCGTTTTTTGAGGTCGTCGAAGCCGAGGGCGAGGGCGGGGACGAGGCTGTTGAGGTGTTAGTCGAGGTTGGGTGAGGGGGAGGATTGGACTGACTGTTCGGGGTTTGGATTTTCGCTTACGGCGCGTTTCCAGAGTGCGTCGTTCGTTGCGTTGGCTGGTCGGCCGTAGTTTTGTGGTTGATCGACAAGGTTGTAGAAATAGTACTAGGACAGGTCATTGAATATCTGGTAACGTCCGGGAGCAATCGACTCACCTGGAATCGACAGGTAGGCGAAGCAGGATCCCATGCCTTGACGATACCATCAATCCGCTGCTCCAATGTCTGTCCAGCCGCACCAGGCGTGCCAAACACCGACGCCTGCAGATTATTCGCTTTTTGAGTCTGCGGAAGCGGACCGAGCGTCGACGCGGTCAAGGTCGACTGCGCGAGCGGGTTGGGCTGCGTGGTTGGTTGGCTGAACCCGGTTGTCGGGGTCGCGGTTGCTGGCTGGCCGAATATTCCGGGTTTTGCGCCAAAGAGTCCTCCGCCAGTTGTAGGTTGCGCCGTAGTGGTGCTACCAAAGAGGCCGGTCGGGGGCTGGGCAGCTGTGTTTGTAGTATTGCCGAAAAGGCCGCCTCCAGTGGCCGGGGCAGTCGTCGTCGAGCCAAATAATCCGCCAGTAGGTTGGGTTTGGGTCTGGTTTTGCGGCTGAGTCGTCGTCGAGCCGAATAAGCCTCCTCCCGTCGCTGGAGTAGCGGTCGTGTTCCCAAAAAGCCCTCCGGTAGTTGTGCCCGTACCAGCCCCCGTCGTTGTATTTGCACCGAACAAACCAGTTGTAGGCTGCGCCGCGGGTTGAGCGGTATTTTGACCAAAAAGTCCGGTCCCGGGAGTCGTCGTAGTATTGCCCGCGGGTTGGTTGGCAGTATTACCAAAGCTAAAGGACGAGCCGCCTGTGTGACGCGTGAGGGATATGTTGAAACATGCAGTAAACAAACAGGCGTACCAAAGCCTGAAGTCGTGTTGGATCCCGATGCCGCAGGTTGGGTACCTACGTCACGTATTAGTTACTTCGTCCCGGAGAATTTTAATCTTTGTTACCAAACGAAAAAGCCATGGTGCGAAGTGAACAGGTGGAGGTTAAGACCAAGATATAGATCGGCGCTTAGGATCTTATCTTATCTTTTATTTCAAACTCACATGACCTGGCGGTGATCGTTCCTCGGCCGCATTTCTGCTCTTGACCAACGCCCCCAGATCTCAGCTACTTCACTCCAGACTAGGATTTCTTTACACCCTGTCGCTTTATACACTATATTCTTCACACGCATCTATTAGACTCCCGGAATGGCAGAGGAAGACAGAACTATGGACTACAACGACCAGCATGCAGCAGAGGGAAGCAAGAAGGGAGGCACGACTACAAAGGGTCAGAAACGCCGTAAAGTCAATCACGCTTGTCTGTATTGTCGTCGAAGCCATATGACCTGCGATGAGGGTACGTACGATTAGGTGGGATTCGAAGCTTGTGTGAACTGAGGTGGATTACAACCTAGGCAGACCGTGCCAGCGCTGGTACGCTTTCTCTCTTTTAGTACTTTAACCCATCACCTAGAACCCCTGCTCTAGCATCAAGCGAGATATTGGGCACCTATGTCATGATGAACGAAAGCAGCCCCCAGCTGCCAACAAGAGCTCAAACGGGAGCTCTTTGGTCAACGGACCTAATGGTTCCTCGACGCCTCAGCCAACGATCGACACTTCCACCCCTAGCGTCGCCGACTCTTCTGCGAACCCTACTCCCGTACAACCTCCAGATGGATTCCCCATGCAGAATGGTTCGTATGCGCCTCATCAATCACACCATCCTCATCCTTTCGTTTCACAGCGCCTCAACCGTTTGCGCCAGCACTACCTCAATCAACTCCCCAATGGCCACTGTTCGCCGCCCAGCCGTTTGGCATGCCAGGCACAGAATCAACGCTAGGCAGTGAATTCTCCGTACTCAGCGACTTTCTCCAGTCCCTCGATAACCGAGGGTTCCAACCATTCGCTCCCGGTTCACTGATGCAAGAGTCGCCTCAACCGCGAGAACACATGGACCTCGATCCCGAACTTACACAACCACAACCATCTCCGGGAGAATACTCGGGCCAGATTCAGATGCCATCACCCGCTCCCATGCAGTCCCCGGTCAACACCACCTCGGTACATACGGATCCAACAGAACCACTTTTACCCGCCGCGACCAAGACGGAAAGGTTTTTACTTACTGCAGCCGATCAAGAGCCGGGTCTGTTGCCTCGAGTTTGATGGTGGCTCGTTTTGATGCTGATGCTTGTCGCGGTAGGAACTCGAGATGAGCGACTTGCGCGCGTAATTCATGCCAAGTACGAGGCAGGCTTGTTACGGCCTTACAATTATGTCAAGGGATATGCGCGTTTATCGAGGTGGATGGATCACAAGTAGGTGGAATTTGTCTTCCAATTGACAGGTTCTGAGGCCTTTTATCAGCATGTCAAACGAATCTAAGAAGCAGATTCTACAGCCGTTGTCCGTGCTTCGTCCCAAATTTAGAGTGAGCCGAGTAAAATGTTATCTTGCTGTAACTTACGCAAAACCTAGGCAATTGCACAATCATTAACAGATATCGCAAGTTTACTCCCATTTCTTTTGCGCGCGTGCTAAACCCTTCAATAGGACCTCGTCTTCATCGAAGAAGCATTCGAACGCCTACTCCTCGACTATGACCGGGTTTTCTCAGCAATGGGCATCCCAGCCTGTCTCTGGCGCCGAACAGGCGAAATCTACAAGGGTAACCGCGAATTTGCGGAGCTCGTAGGCGTCGACGTCAGTCGTTTGCGCGATGTACGTCCTATTCAACATTATTCCCGGTACTCCCGCTAAAGCCGTCGTTTTGATTCAGGGTAAAATGTGCATATACGAACTCATGTCAGAAGAATCGGCCGTCAACTATTGGGAGGTATGTCCGGTTGCGCCCGCTCGTGTGCCTGGGTGTTGATCATCTCTCCGCAGAAATACGGTCACGTCGCGTTCGACCCCGCTCAAAAAGCTGTACTCACGTCTTGCGTCCTCCGATACAAGCCGACGTCGAACACGACCGTCGCTACGTCTAGCGGATCAAATGGGAGTGCTCAGGTACCGTAGCCTTCTCTATTTCCAAGTACTTCATACTAATTCCGACGCTAGTCTTCGCCCGTCTGGCACCGCCGCGGACCTGGGCAAGACGGAGAACCCAACGGCGCGATGACACAGAGCGGGCTCATCAACTGTTGTTTTTCATTCACGATTAGAAGAGATACGTGGGGCATTCCTAGTGTAATTGTTGGTACGTTCAAACGACTGGAATATCCGTCGGATAAACATTGACAAGCGCTGCCTAGGGAATTTTATTATGCACTAGGCTGCGTGTATGGTTATTTTAGTGCCTCTATTGGTGGTAATTTTACTATAAAAGACTGTGCCGTGTACGTTGTAACCGCTTTCGCTATTCATTTTGAACATTTTGAACCCTTCTATTAGTTGGCGCTCCTAAAGCTAACTCTAGTAGTCGCTAGCAGATCGGATGTGATAGCATAAAATGAAAATATACAAGAATATGATCACTGTGGACTATAAGCCCTGGCGGGTGAGGTTTTAAAGCCTATAGCTAAGCTCAAGAGTTGAGTACCAGAGCCACGGCTCATAAGCGCCGTGCTGTGTATACCCACCTCGATGACAGCCTCCGCAACCACTGGCTCGCTGCTTTTAACCATGGATGAGCGCGATGATGCCCCAACTCCTGCGGACTTCACCATGCCTACGACAAGTCAGTATACGGGAACTTGTTCGTGTGCTGTACCCTATCTCGTGGCCACCGAAACCATTGGCTAGTTGTTTAGTTTTCGACCGGGCGACAAGTTGGCGCACATTAACTTGACTAGCCACTTTGATCTCGGCCAGCATAACCGATTGGCGTTTGCTGTGCCCTCCTGACGTAACATCTAGCACAAAGGCGCTTCAAGACGCGTGTTCGCCACGAACCTTCCCGTTCGCCTGACATGGACGACGACAACGTTCCAAATCTCGCCGACTTTTTCTTTCACAATGCCGGGGATGAAGCCTCATATAGCTCCTCTCTAGAGAGCCTCTTCGTCTGCTACACACTTACACGTGGCCTACAGCTAGGGGGGACAAACCTTCGAAGGCCAGCGTTGCCACTAGAGCTTATTCTGCGGATCACTCGATTTGCTGGATATATGGACGCCAACCCTGATCCTAGCCTCACTCTCGACATCGACCAATACGGTGACTTTTGCTCACCATCCAGGAGCTGTAGTTCGCCACCTCTGAGTCGCAAGCATATCACTTCTATGGCACGTATTCACTTTGTCCCAAAGAAGCCAATTTTGTCACGATATTTCGCATGGGTGAGCCACTCACGAGACCACACGTATAAAGCAAGGCTACTGATGACCTTATCAGTATTCATTTGAACCGTTTGGCGAGTGTCAAGTGATATCGGACAAAAACAATGAATCATCCACCCTTCTTCTCTCTGGCAACGAACTGTACCCACAGGCCCTAGTGAAGCCTAGTACCAGGCGGATCCGTGTCCCAAATCACTTTACCCCCGATTATATGCGCTACATTGTTGGTCAGGGCAATACCGCAGTTCGGGTTCACTGTGAGGTACCAGCCCAGGTTCTATTTTGGAGATGGTGGGAGCCCAAGTTCTAGGCAGGGAGTTCATGGATGGAATCATCTGCCTGGCCGTGCTGTATGACTTGATGGCTTTCGTTTGTTGCCAATTAAATCGTTCATTGACACACGGGTTAGCACGACTTCTAGCTATTCGAATATCCTTCCACAAAGGTGTGCATATAACCGGGGGGGGGGGGGGGGTAGCTAGACTGTGTGCTCCAACTTCAGCGAATCTCGACAAAAGCGGGAGCGGTATGGGAGAGGACAATACTACCCTAGTCTGCACCGCCTGCTATCTCCCGCACGAGTACATTTTGACAATTGGGGGAGCCCAAGTTTTGGACTTTGGCATTCATCTGTAAGACATTGGATGTACCCCTGGAATGTCATAACATGTCTCATTTTGCCCTCAATTCCGGTACTAAATCCATATTGGATAGATTTTATTGCTTACCAAGATCTCTAGACTATGTATGCAAGCACCTCGCTGTCCATAATAACTAAGCCTAAAACTCCGACAGAGCAACGACACCTACCTGCCTCGAAGTTCAAAGACCTTCGTACGAGGGGTTTGAATAATATGCCGGAGGTTCTTGCAACAGACGAGGCAAGGAGCGTACCGGCGACAGTGGTTTTATTAGGAAGAGCATCACAGCGAATGTTCTAGCTTGTGAAACATGTGCATTGTCCCGTTTCAGAGGTGACGCGAACTAGGCAAGACCTGGACCAAAAGTGGAGAAACATACGTTGGGAGCCCAGATGATGGCTAGCGGTCGTCGTCGTAGGAAGGCTCATCGCCTGAAAAGTGCGCAATCATGCGCCATCATGTGACATACTGTAGCATTTATTTCGCACCTGCTTCATCAACTCTGCGAGCTTCTTGGCCGGGTCAACTTGTCACTCATAGTGTACTGGCCAAACCGTCTCCACCATTCACCTATGTCCTGAAACTCCTTTGGACTCCCCGTACACGTTTCTCCCGAACTCTAGTAATCCTGTCCGAGTTGTGGGTTATCCTAGGCCTCTGATTATGACCATGGGCATCATCGCCGGTTGATTTCGTTACCGACGCACACAATATGCTTCTTGCATTGCCTCTTTAATCTCGGCTAGCATGGCTCGTTGATATTTGCTATGTTTTCCTGAGGCAACAAACAACATCCAAAAACGCTATCAGACGTGTGCTTGCGGCGAGCCTCCTCGTTCAGCCTTAACATGAAAAACGACGACAACCTTCCAACTCTCGCTGACTTCTTCTTTCATAATGCCGGGGATGAAACCTCATATAGTTCCTCTCTGGAAGGGCTTTTCGTCTGCTACACACTTACACGTGGCCTACAGCTAGAGGGGACAAACCCGCGAAGGCGAGCGCTGCCACTAGAGCTTATTCTGCGGATCACTCGATTTGCTGGGTATATGGACGCCAATCCTGATCCTAGCCTCACTCTCAACGTCGACCAATACGACTTTTCCTTGCCATTTATGAACTTTTGTTCGCCACCTCTGAGCCGCAAGCATATCACCTCCATGGCGCGCATCCATTTTGTCTCACAAGTCTCAGAGGAGCGCCCAAACCAGTTCCCATTTTCTTCGATGGTGAGTTACCTACAGGGTATACCAAACATAAACCAAACTTACTAATGATATCACTAGCATTCATTTGAACCCTTTAGCGAGTGTCAAGTGCTATTGGATCGCACAGATGGGCTATCCACTGTTCTGCTCTCCGGCAACGATTGGCACCCACAGAAACCAAAGTCTGCGAGGCGGGTCTATGTCCCAAATCGTTTCACCCCCGATTATATGCACTGCATTTTTGGCCAGGACAATACCGTAGTTCAGGTTCAGTGTGAAGTACCTGCGGATGTTTTGTTTTGGAGATGGTGGGAGCCCAAGTTCTAAGTAAATAGTCCGTAAGAAGTGTGGAATAACCCTCGCTGTGCTGTATACTAGTTGATTGTTTCATAATTTAGATACCTATATTTTCTGTTGTCAACGGATCCTGGAGTCATTCAGGTTGTGCATAGGTTTACGGCACGAATACGATACGTGAAGCCATAATACCTCGGCCGTTTGCTCAAGGCAGGACAAGGTCCACCGTGACAGGCCTGTGATCGCTCAAATACACCCCATCATCGTATAACGCCTCGTCCGCCTTATACGCAGTGCTTTGCCTACACAAACAGGTTTTAGCAATACAACAAGTTCCTAGGTTGACACCACATACCAAGTCACGTGCGAAGCTCCGAAAACAAAATCAATCCTTTCATACGCGTGTGTACTCTTCAGCTTCGAAAATCCTGCCACCATACCACATAAGCTAGACAACCCACGTTCCAAGACCAACGACAAACCAGTATACGTCGCGAAATGTCCAAAAACCTTGGATCGCGGTGTCGTACCCCTCATATCGAGCATAGAGAAATTACCCGGGAGCGGACTGTCGTTGGGTACCGCGAACTTGGCCGCAAATGTAGAATTGATAGCGACGGGCGGGAGCGCTCCGGAGAATATCTCGTATGCGCCACTGTCTGTTCCTTCTGCCGGGCTACGTAGGTCGCACGTCACATCGCAACATTCTAGCATTTACTATATCGTTTTGCACACACCTGTTAAAGTCCCCGTTGACAAACACCGGTGCACTTGTCGTTGCAGCTTCATACCGAGCGCGATATAGAACCAACGAAGCAGCCAGACGTCGCTGGGCGTCGGATTGGTCATCGAAATGCGTGTTGAGCACGGTTAGGTTTTTTCCTCCGATGCAAAGGCGTGCTACAGTGCAGATCCGATATGAACCTGCGTCCGGGTACCTAGAAACTTCAAAGGGCGTATTCCTAGTTTGGGTAACGTAGCGTCTAGTGAGTGTAGGTTTGAGAAAAAGGCAGTTACTCACGAGAGCCAAAAGGTATCCCACGACTTGAGCTGAACCAAAGTCCTGATCGTACAACCGTACAGCCAAGCAAAACACCAACAACCAAAACCCCACTCACTTTTTGAAAAAGATAGGACTAAACTCTCCACGCGACTTGCCATCGTCCCTCCCGACGCCAACCCAATCCCAATCATCTCCCAGCAATTGGTCCAAATCCTGAACCTGCCGGACCAACGCTTCTTGAAACGCTACCCAGCCATTCCTTCAATGTTCCCAAAATCATCCAATAACTCGACTCACAGATAATAGTTGGAGCCTGAAACTCGAGCAACGCAGCGACTCCTACACGTCTCAAACTCCACGGTCGTTCTTCCCAGGCTACTGGGTAAAAGATTAAAGGTTCCCGCAGCCGGTCAGGCAAAGAGGCGAGTGTATCGGGAATAGTCTTGTTATCAGGCTGGGAGTCGTAGCGAAGGTTCCATGTTGTGAGGCGTATACATTGTCCTGTTCCAAGGAATAATGTAAGCCAGGCAAGGCCGAGACCGAGAGTAGAGAGGTGCATTGTAGAGGCTGAGGCGAGGAATCGCAACCGACGATGTTTTAACAGAGCAGGAACGTGGGAGGGATCACAGAGCCAGCCCTGCTATTAGCACATAATACAACGAAGGACGCTTCGAATAACCAAGTTTATATGTCGATACGGCTGAGAACATAAGAAAACTACCTGGGGAAGGACAAAAACGTGGGGAGAATGCACGTTCAGCATAGTCTGGGGGTATACATTCCGCCTCGAGATGCATCGAGAGTGAATATTGCATATACACGTTGGTTCCTTGAGAGCAGAAGCCACAAAAGGCCAATGATGGTGGTCGTAGAAATTGGTAGGAAGCAAAGGACGAGTTATTATGCGGTAGGAATTTACGTAATCGGATTTTAATATATGCGCTTCGGAATAACCAATCATACGTGGGCTGTGATTGATGTATACCGCATCTACATATAGCCAGAATATGCACCAGGCAGAGGTATAGGTATCTACAACCAAGATCAACGGACGTACAGGTACACTAAATACAGCAAAGAGAGTGATTGGAGCGCGTAAACCAGAAGGACTTGAAAGATTGGATGTGGGACGGGGACTACAGACGGAAAGGTACAACAAGAATATCACAAAGCAGTGCCCGATAAGAGATAGCAAATAGCCCAGAGAAACAGGGTGGTTTGTTCTGCAAAAACGTTAAGGTTGAATGATGTGGCAGTCCGGTTAGGAAAGCAGCCAAGACGGTTGCGGGGTGCATTCAATGTATAGCCGGTTCCACGAGCATTAATCCATGAGATTTGCCGGGCGCTCAGTACATACACCGGTAGAATCGTGTTAATCAAACGGACACTCGAGGATGAATGGGATCGCTTACATTTGAATCAAATCCCAGGTGCCATCGCCATTCTTGCAGCTATTCCGGGTAATCGCTGCGGCGGTGTTTGGCACGCAGCAACTATACAAAGCCATCAGAGTTTTGCGCAGCAGTCCAACAAGCACACTCACCGATGCTTGTTGGAAAAGCTCCAGTTCAACGGACAATAATAACCAACAGGGGGCTTGGCAACCTCAAGATCCCGTCCCCCAACGCACGTTTGCTTTGGCCCGAACCAAAATTGACCATCCGAGCATTTTCCATGACCATCGGGGTGCGAAGGAGGAGGAATCGAGTGTCCAGGGAGTTCGCACTGTTGTGCGGGTCAGCACGTGACCTCGCAGGTTTCTTTGTGTTTCTCTTGTGTTTCCCGTTTGCCCCTATCTCGCTACGCTTATATAGTCTGCTCGTTTGTGTTTCGTCCTCAGCTTGCTTCTTACCGCTCGCTGAGGTACGTAGTTGTGTCGTTGTCCTTCGTTATCTCTCTTTCTGATTGTAGTATAGCTTGTTCTCTTTTCTGTCGTTTAGGTAGCTATCCTACAATACGAGCTTGCTTCTTACCGCTCGCTACGCGCTACACGCACGCCATGGAGTGAGGGTTGAAGGAAAACCCAGGCGGGCAAGTTGCGTCAACTGTCAAAGCAAGAGCGGACTTGCTCGCCAAATATGGCATTATAGCGTGCCAGGTGAGCCACTCACGAGCAAGCAGCCGAGGTATTCGTGCTGTAGACGTATGCACAATTTGAATAACTCCAGGATCCGTTGACAACAGAAAACATAGGTATGTGTGTGGTTTCAAGGCAGGACAAGGTCCACCGTGACAGGCCTGTGATCGCTCAAATACACCCCATCATCGTATAACGCCTCGTCCGCCTTATACGCAACGCTTTGCCTACACAAACAGATTTTAGCAATACAACAAGCTCCCAGGTTGACACCACATACCAATTCACGTGCGAAGCTCCAAAAACGAAGTCAATCCTTCCATACTCAGACGTTTTCCCCGGATTCAAAAATCCTGCCACCATACCACATAAGCTACACAACACACGTTCCAAGACCAAACGACAAACCAGTGTACGTCGCGAAATGTCCAAAAACCTTTGATCGCGGCGTCGTACCCCTTGTGTCGAGCATGGTGAAGTTACTTGGGAGTGGGCTGTCCTCGAGCACCGCAAACTTGGCCACAAAGGCAGAGTTGATAGCGACGGGCGGGAGCGCCCCAGAGAATATCTTATATGCGCCGCTGTCTTTTCCCTCTGCCGGGCTACAGAGACCGCACATCACATCACAACATTCTAGCATTTATTACACCCTTTTGCACGTACCTGTTAAAGTCCCCGTTGACAAACACCGGCGCGCCCGTCGTTGCAGCTTCATACCGAGCGCGATACAGAATCAACGAGGCAGCCAGGCGTCGTTGGGCATCTGACTGGTCGTCGAAATGTGTGTTGAGCACAGTTAGGCATTTTCCTCCAATGGAAAGACGTGCTACAGTGCAGATTCGATATGAGCCTGCGTCCGGGTACCTAGAAACTTCAAAGGGCGTATTCCTAGTTCGGGTAATGTAGCGTCTAGCGAATGTAGGTTTCAGAAAAAGGATGCCTTCCCGTAACGGCTAACGCTAACACTAAGCTAAGCTATCCTACTCTTGAGATGGAGCGATTACAATGTGGGGTAATCGGGTATTAGTAAAATATGATGTCATACAGACTTTAGAGCGGGATAGGATAGCTTGGGTTAGCTCTAGCTCTTACGGGAAGGCATCCAAAGACGGCTACTCACGAGAGCCAAAAGGTATCCCACGACTTGAGCTGAACCGAATTCCTAATCATACAATCATGTAACCAAGCAAAGCTCCAGAAACCGAACCTCACTCACTTGTTGAAGAAAATAGGGCTAAACTCTCCTTGGGACTCGCCATCATCCCTTCCAACCCCGACCCAATCCCAGTCATCTCCCAACAACTCGTTCAAATCATGTACCTGCCGAACCAATGCCTCTTGAAACGCTCCATCAACCATCTCCTTCAATACTCTCAAAATCGACCAGAAACTCGACTCGACTCACAGATAATAGTTGGGGCCTGAAACTCGAGCAACGTAGCGACTCCTACACGTCTCAAACTCCACGGCCGTTCGCGTGAGGCGTTTGGGTAAAAGGATAACGGTTCTTGCAGCCGGTCGGGCAAGGAGGCGAGCGTATCGGGGATAGTCGTGTTATCAGGCTGAGAGTCGTAACGAAGGTTCCAGGTCGTGAGACGTATGCATCGTCCTGTTTCCAAGAGTAATGTAAGCGAGGCAATGCCTAGACCAAGAGTAGAGAGACGCATCGCAGAGACTTTGAAGACGAGGGACACGCGGCCGATGGTATTTTAACAGAACAGGATGCAGGAAGAATCACAGAGCCAGCCCTGCTAGTAGCACATGATACGACAAAGGACGCCTCGAATAACCAACTTGGGATGTCGATGCGGCTGAGAACACAAGAAAACTATCCAAGGAAGGACAAAAACGTGGGGAGAAACGCACGTTCAGCATGGTCTGGAGGTATGTGCTCCGCCTCGAGGTTAGTCAGATGCATCGAGAGTGGATACTGTAGAGACACGTTGGTACTTCAAGAGCAGAAGTCGAGCTAGCTCTTGGCAGTGGTGGTCGTAGGAAGCAGAGAACGAGTTGTTATGCGGCAGGAATTTACGTAATCGGATTTCACTATATGCGGTTCAGAATAGCCAATCATATGTGGGTTGTGATTGATGTATATCGCATCTACGAACAGAATATGCGCCAGGCAGAGATACAAGTATCTACAACCAAGATCAACAGGCATACAAGTACACTAAATACAGTAAAGAGAGTGGTCGGAGCGCGTAACCAGAAAATGTTGAAAGATTGGAGATGGTGGGAGGACTACGGACGAAAAGGTACCACAAGAATATCACAAAGCAGTGTCCGATAAGAGATAGCGAATTGGCCCAGAGGAATAAAACATGGGTCGGTTTGTTCTACAAACAAGCCAAGGTTGGATGATGTGGCAGTCCAGTTAGGAAAGTAGCCATGTGTAGTTGGTTCCACGAGCATTAATCCATGAGATTTGCCGGGCGCTCAGCACATGCACTGGCGGAATCGCGTTAGTCAAACGGACATTCGAGAATGAACGGGATCGCTTACATTCGAATCAAATCCCAGGTGCCATTGCCATTCTTGCAGCTATTCCAAGTAATCACTGCAGGGGTGTTTGGCACGCAGCAACTATACAAAGCCATCAGAGTTTTGCGCAGCAGTCCAACAAGCACACTCACCGATGCTTGTTGGAAAAGCTCCAGTTCAACGGACAATAATAACCAACAGGGGGCTTGGCAACCTCAAGATCCCGTCCCCCAACGCACGTTTGCTTTGGCCCGAACCAAAATTGACCATCCGAGCATTTTCCATGACCATCGGGGTGCGAAGGAGGAGGAATCGAGTGTCCAGGGAGTTCGCACACCATGGAGTGAGGGTTGAAGGAAAACCCAGGCGCGCAAGTCGCGTCAACTGTCAAAGCAAGAGCGGACGCGCTCGCCAAATATGGCATTATAGTGCGATCGAATCTGCGCGGATAAAATTTAGTTGAAATGATCCAGGTGCCAAGACAAGATGAACTTACGCTGCACCAGCCATAACGACAAGAACATCATACCAGCTGCTTGAGGAGCCGCGTTTAGGCCCAGCAGACGATATCGTAGCCTTTTCCGGAGGAGACGAATAACGCGGAAGTGCCAACACAGAAGACACGAGTACAAGCCCAAGAGCAATGCTGAGCTTCATGCTGGAGACAAAAACAAACGAGGGAAGATAAGGAAGGAGGGGAAACGCGAAAAAGTTCTGTATCTGTCTTGGCCAACACCGCTTTTGTATCTCCATGGATTAGACGCTGGTAGCTGACAGAGTGGAAATTCGATCCATTCATCTGTCGGTCCCTCAGGGCACACTTTACCCAAATCCGGAAACCGCCGGCTGACCCACGGAGATATACAATTCAGTTTGTGCGATCAGGCCGCGACTTCGGCTCTCAGCCCCAGCGGGCCCGAATTAAAAGCCAAACAAACTGCTTTCGCCCCATGTTGAACGAAAATACTGAATACCGTAATTTCTGTTGCTGCCACGGTTGTAAGATCGAGTCGGACGGAACCGACTCGACTTCGGGCACGGAACGCAAGATAGTACTCAAGCGCCCGCACATCAAACTCGACACCCGCCCGGAGAGGATGCCCGAAATGAAGGGTCAGTTGGAAAAAATCCGACGCGTTGAAGATTCCCCACAAACTCCGGCAAGCTTGTTGCTGCTGCGGAATGAACGAGTCCGGGTTGATGAAGTTCCAGTGCTGAAAACGTGAAAACAGATATAGTGACTAGGTCGAGGTACGCGCCTCGGTGAAGCCCCTAGATAGCTCTCCACCCTTTGATCCCAGTACGGTTGTTGACCCACACTATCCCCGTTCTCAGCACTGAAACCCAATAAAACCGTCGCTCGTACCCAATCATCCCACGTACCATCATCGTCGAAAGAGTGAATAAACGGCTTTGCTGCACCGCGGACAGCGAGGGACGTTATTCAAAATTGGACTTTATGACACAAACTTCCAACAAATGTATAAATTTCAGTAACATCGCGGCAACAAAAGTCCTCTTGGGACGGTTAACTATATACCCCAGCAATACTCTCGGACATACCGTCCGCGCTGTTACCAAACTTGAGGTTGAACCAGACACAGCCGAATAACATCACGATAAACAGAATTAGCATACCATATCGAATCACCAGCAACGATATAAATATAACTGCAGACGAGCTTGGTCTCAGGTATGAAATAGCGCATACAAGCTACTTGGTGCTTACGAACTGCAAATCCACCACCCAGCGCGCACCATGCGGCCAAGATGTTCCACGCGCCATCACTAAATAATCCAAACGGTTCTCTAAGCCAACACAGTCAGCTCATCTACCGAAAATCATTTAAACAGGCGTACTCTAATGGCATAACATTGCCGTCCTCCCGTGTTCCTAAAAATACACCGGATAATCTCTCTACGAGCTTGCTCATCGACAACTCTAGTGAAGCAGTGTACGCGTGCATAATCCCTATCGGCAGGGGCACGTCGATGATCGAATGTAGAGCAAACCTCAATGCCGCCAGTTCCCAACGGGTCTGATAATAGTGTGATTTAGAATCGCATCCGCGAATCCCAAGGCAGGTTGTTAGCTTTGTGAACTGTAGGTGCACGACGACGACCACCGGGACGTAGGCCATAAAAAATAGCACCACGAGGGGTAGATACCAGCGTATCACTCCTGTCCAGACGGGTTCCGTGAGATCGGATGCGGGCACGAGTTCTCCGGACATGGATCCAAGATAGCAGGTGAACGCAGTCGGGTAGCATCGTTGCAAAAGCAAGAGTGACGTGCGAGTCATAAAGTAGCAATTTGTAGTTGTCAAGTGGCTATTTACCGAGTGTTAGCTGAGTATTTACGATAAACACTACCACACACTCACTACGTGGGCATTTCCAGCAATATTGCCTCCAACAGCCTCGACACATCCTTCAGCCTAGGATCCGACCCATCAGCGGCCGTCTGAATATGATGCGACACGTGCATTCCCGCAGCCTTGGCGCTCTCCCATGTTGCAAGCGTAGCGATCGGATACGAGCCCCATCTACCGTCCATCGCCAACCACGTCCCATCTGGCGAGTCTATCCCGCTTTGCGCGTCCTGTATATGGTATAATCCAACTTCCTGGATCGCCGTGTTGGCTGCAACGCCGTATCGACCGGTACACCACCCGAGTGGCCAACCTGACGAGGTCGACCCGACCTTTCCCAGTCGGTCGATGCGTATGACAAAACGCTGGCCACCTGCGGCGGTGAAAAAGACCAGTATGTATTCGTGGAGGAATGGAGGCCGGCGGGATTTGCGAGCTTGAATGTGAGTGATGCGTGCGTCTCCCAGGACGGTGTCTATGCGAGCGTGGCTGCAGCAGGTCCGTATTAGTACAGGCCAAGTGCACCAGGGGAAAGCGCTACCTGCAAAACGTGAGAATGTCTGTTCGCCAGGTTGAATTGGCCAGGAAAAAGCCTTGAAATTAATCATCAGTAAAGGAGGCGGGGGTCGGGTAAGGGACAGACTTTTCGTGGGCGTGGATACTTTGATCGAGACGACTGTTTGACCAGGGGAATCGCGTTAGTTTGTTAGTTTTTTCACAGCTAAAGTGTACTATACGTACTTGATCCGGCTGACCCTCTCCGAGGAAAGTGGCCATCGCTCGAAGGTGACAACTTGTCCGGCACCAAAAAGGTCCCCAGTTCCACTTCTTGCGGTACCGGACCCGTATCGCAAACGGCCACCGAGACGCGGGGGCTTGAATCACGAATAGACGTGTCTGCGTTTGTAGGCAGTGCGAGAATTGGCAACGGAGATAAACGACTTGGGCCCGCTCCGGGTGTTTGAATTTGATCATGTGGTGCTCGGCTCGAGTGTCGATTTGGCATGCCGTTTCTTTTACAAAATTCAAGAAATATACCATAGGACAAAAGCCTTGGACTGACCTGGTAACAACGCTGCTGTTTTCGCCGAAGAGGTTCGAACATCGCAGACAAAGGAATTGTTGCCACCAGGATGACGTAACCGGATCCAGCCAAATAAACAAGGCTGAATCTCGATTCGAGATTCTCGACGGAGCATGGAACGTCGGCTGAAGCCTGGAAGTTACATAGATTTCATGCGCGATTGCTGGTAGTTCCACAAGCAAACCACGCTTGAAGGCAAACTGCGAGGGCACAGCTCGGCCGTTCGGTCTAAAACACAAATATATTCTGATTCTTGAACCCCACAACTGCGATCCGATTGATCCACAGCTCTGAAGGTACTGCAAGTTCAAGCATTAGTGGTCTAAAGACACACTTCACCCCTTTTGAGATATCTTCAAAGCTCGCAGCCAGCATGGGTGGAACGCCATGAACGAGCCACGCCCGACACAAAAGGGCCATTGAGAGCGCTGAACCTGTCGCATATAACCCATTTTTCGCTCACCAATGCCAAGTCCAACACACTGAGATCATGTTATTCTTGCAATTTTCTCCAAAGGCCACCAGAGACTAGCCGAAAAGGTTGTCTAGGGTGCCCGAACTGGCCCATGAAAACAGCTTGGACGAGACTAATTTCAGTACCCGCCCTACCACAGATTGTGACCTGCACTTGGTCCACATATGTTAGCGGAGAGTTCTATTATCGAGGTCTCTGTTAGATTGTCTGGTTTTTAGGCTTTGTTAAGAAAACAATCGACCGGATCAACTTTCAAGGCGCTCTGAACCCCAGCTCGGTGACCCTCGTACGTGACCATGATTTCCCGCCTTGAGCTCCCTACTAAGCAAATCGACGCTCCAACGACTTCAAGAGTTCAACCTGCCAGGGTACATCCCAATAAATCCCTTCGCTTGAACAGAATCGGATCAATAACTCAGCATTGCTATGCACGACGCAACGCTTTATTCGCCCATGTCGACTGCAGGGACGGAGCAAGCAGGGTTGTCTATCAGCACTGGCAGGGCTAGTTCTTCGGTGTATCATTTAGTGGGGTATGATTTACCGCAAGTCCCATTTCCGGAGTCAATGCCAAGACCAACGGAATCAAGACCAAGAGCGCAAATCAAGCAACGAGAAGCCGAGCCACAGCACACGTAGGCGCACCTGACGGCGCAATCTACACCATCAAACGCGGATCACTTAAATCAAAAGTCAATATATAACTTGTCGTATGGTTTATCGAGAGCAAAAGCAACAGGCCAAACAAACTCAGTTCGGGTCGGTTCGACGTATAGATTTCAACAAGAAAAAAGAAAATCAGAAAAAAGTTATACAAAGAGAGATCATCTCGTGCCCATGCCCAAACTCCAAACAAAAAAAGCAACAACTACGGTTCCGGCGTCTTGCCATCTCCACCACTACCCGCCTGCTGCTCCTGCTCCTTGTCAGAGTCGGACGACATCATCGAAGCCCGGTAAA
>WSTG01000386.1:0-19353 GCA_019616325.1 Ceratobasidium sp. 394
GGACCAGCCGAAGAATCGGGCGATGACGACGACGATACCAAGAACGTTGAAGCTCTCGAGGCTTTCTGGAGGGCTGTGGTCGAGTCGAATCCTCCGGTGCCTGTTGCGAGCGAAAAAGAGCCAGAGTCTGCGGAGGCCAAGAGTGGAGAGGAGCCTACGACGGCTGAACCAACCTCGACGGAACCAGTCCCCGGGGAACCAGCCACCACCGAATCAACGCCGGCGGAACCAACTTCCACCGAGGCAATCCCCACCGAGCCGACCCCGACTGAACCAGTCTCGACTGAATCAGCCCCGCCCAAACCAACCTCGTCCACAAAGCGCCCTCGCATAATCTACATCCGCGACTTTACCGTCCTCCACACCCGTTCTCACACCTGGTTCCCTCCCCTCTACACAGCCGTCCGCGCGCGTCGTATCGGCCCCAACCCCGACACGTCTATCGCGAACCCGACGACCATCGTCTTTGGCATCTCCCCGCCCGTCTCCTCTCTAATTCCGAGTTTGACGGATGGAGGAGGATGCCAGTGTAGTTCGTGTCGGCCGTCGGCGCAGCAATGGGACGAGAGTTCGACCAAGGAGCGGGCGAAGAGGTTGAAGGGGTTGAAGGAAAAGTGGGACAAGGGGACGTTGAGCAAGGCTTTGCCGGAGTTTAAGCCTACGGTTAAGATTCCGAAGGAGAAGAAGGTGGAGGTCAAGGAGGAGGAGGTCAAGGAGGGTTCCGAGGGCGAGAAGAAGGACGAGGCCAAAGACGGGGCTAAGGACGAGGCCAAGGACGAAGCCAAAGACGAATCCAAGGACGAATCCGAATCCGACGACGACTCGGACGACTCGGAAAGCTCGAGCGACTCGGAGTCATCCAAGAAGGAGGACGACTCGAACCACGAACGAAAACTCGACGGCTACTTCCGCGTCTGCATCGTCGCCCCCGCTACCCGGAGCTCCAAACTCGAACGCGCCGCGCGCGAAAAACGCCGACGCGAGCTCAACGAGCTGATGCTCCGTATGATGGTCGGCACCAAGGGCGGCGAGATTGGATCTGGTGCGGCGCCCGAGAGTGACGAGGAGGGAGACTTGGTCAAAGGCTGGGCTGAGCGGTTGGTCGAGTCGGATGCGCTCAAGGATGTGGTCGATCGCGCGCTTGGGATGGCGATGCTTGCGGACCTGGAGCAGGGAGAGGAGGAGCAGGAGAAGGTTTTGGTTAGTTGGGCGCAGTTGCAGGATTCGTGGAAGGCGAAGCATAGTGGTGATGAGGAGCGCAAGGCTTGGACGGCCGCTGATGGTTCCGACGACGAAGGGAGTGATGATGAGGAGAAGAAGAAGGAAGACGAAGAGGAAAAGCCGCCTGTCGATGAGGTGATTGAAAAAGTCAAGGCTGCGGATCTGGACGAGTATGAGCAGCGGTTGGTAGGGTGTATCGTCGACGTTGGTGGGTACTCTTGCTCTCTTGTGCTAGCAAAGACTAAGATGATCCTGTTTTAGGGAAACTCCCGACGACGTTCGAGAATGTCCACCTCCCGATGCAAGTTATCGACAGCGTTCGGTCGATTGTCTCGCTCCCTCTGCTCTTCCCCGACGCGTTCAAGTCTGGAATTCTCAAGCAGCAGGCGATTTCTGGTGCGTTACTTTTTGGGCCGCCTGGAACGGGTAAAACGCTCGTGGTTCGAGCGCTTGCCAAGGAATCTGGTGCCCGAATGGCAAGTCCAATCATTACAACTGCCTTGCTATTTTATTGACCAAATTCGGAAAACAGCTCGCCATCAAGCCGTCTGACATTGCTGACAAGGTTCGTGGTTTACTTCTTGTCCTCTGTCTCGCCTAACCATTTTCCACACAGTGGGTTGGCGAAACCGAGAAACTCGTCAAGAGTCTGTTCAAGCTCGCTCGCCGCCTCAAACCATGCGTCGTCTTTATCGACGAAATCGACTCACTCATGGGCTCCCGCCAGAGCAAAGCCTGTGGAGGCGGTGCGCGCTGGCACACCAGCATGCTCACCGAGTTTATGCAAGAGATGGACGGCCTGATGGCGTCGAGCGTTATCGTTATCGGGGCGACGAACCGGCCGTTTGATATCGACGACGCTGTCCTCCGTCGCTTGCCTTGTCGGTTGTTGGTCGATCTGCCGGGTGAACGGGCCCGGGAGGAGATTCTGAAGATTATGTTGCGGGATGACAAGTTGGGTCCGGATGTTAGTATTAGCGAGTTGGCGAAGAAGACGGATCGGTTTAGTGGTTCTGACTTGAAGCGTGAGTCGACTCGAAGTCGTTATTTACCACTGAGCTCACAAATTGTGTTGTAGATCTCTGCGTTGCGGCGGCTATGGATGCGTTGAAAGAGAGCGTCAAGCTCCCGTGGGCTACGAAGAAGGAAGAGTCGAAGGACGCTCCTCCAGTCACCGATGCCGTTACAGCGAAGCCAGCCTCCACTACCGAACCGGAAAAGGACGCGACCAAGCCAGCCACTTCCGACGCCTCGGATGACGACTCCTCCGTCCCCTCTTCCTCCGAGCCCTCCTCTGGCACGTCGACCCCTCCTTCCTCCGGCATCACAACCCCAGGCGAGGAACCAGCCAAGTCCGAGCCCGAACCCCCCAAACCACGCCTCCTCGAAGTGCGCCACTTTACCCGCGCCCTCATGGACATTGCGCCCTCGTCGTCCGAATCTCAAGGCTCTCTGAGCGAGCTGCGCAAGTGGAACACCCAGTTTGGAACGGGTGCGCGTGAGCAACCTCAGACTCGAGGTGCTGGGTCCCTGCCGTATAGCTATGGTGGGGCAAAGGCCACTGGTGCGGGCTTGAGCGGAGTGAATGGGGTGTCGAGTTATGGTGGTTTGGGGTCTGGCGGCTTGGGCTCTGGCGCTGGCTATGGTTCCACCAGCCTCGGCGCTTCCGGTCTTGGGCTCGGTTCCGGCTTCGGCTCTTCGGGGCTCGGCTCCTCAGGGTACGGCGCCTCAGGCCTTGGTGCCTCTGGTCCGGGCTACGGTGCCGCAGGCGGAGGATATACTCCCACTTACACTCCTCCAAGCGCTGGAGGTGCGTCCGCCGGCACTGGCTCCACTCCCAAGTTCCCCGTGTATACCCGCAGCATCCCTGGGTATAACCCCAGCGCACCCGGCGATGGCTCCTCGGCTCCGGGACTGTAGCCGGATTCGCCTTGGTCAGAACACAATGATATCCTGCTTCCATGTTCATATATCAGTGTTACGAGTTAGATTGTACAACACTTTGACTTTATAAATCATGAAGTTGTTGCCCAAAGATCGATTATCCTTGCTTCGGTTCGCGCAGTGTTTCCAGGTCCAGGCTCCAACTGGTGCTAGTTATTCGCCCACGACTGACTGAAAGTACAGGCTCTGGCGCCATAAGCGGCAGATGCCAAACTTGCAATTTCGCCTACGCCTGAAACATCCCCGGATGTAACCCCATAGTCTTTCAGGTCCGTGATTGTAACATGATCATCCCGGTGGGGCTTGCGGACCATAATTATCAATTAATGCTATCCTGAAATCAGGCTAGGTGTATGCATTTGCTATCTCGCTGAGTACAATAACGAGAGCGATAGTTTACATGGAGATAGATTCATAACCCAATCGTGTAAGGTTCTCGGTTAGGGTATAAAAAGAAAATCGACCAGTCACTAAGAGAACCGTCCAGAACAATATTTATTTGGAGTAATAGCATGTGAAACTAGGTGCAAGGGTACAAGTGCATGTTCTACATGATGAAGCGATTAGCATATATGAGCAAATAAATAGACCGGCATGAACAAGAGAGTTAAGATGTTAAATATACAATCCCAGAATAGTTCTGGGCTCCACCCAAGTCTGCAAATTCATCTGATAGACCACTCAAGCGCTAGAAACCTCGGCGCCACATTTTGGAAGAAAACGAATTTTCTTCCTGAAGTTCGCGACCCTACCTGCTGTGCTAGGGGTGCTTTGGTTGACCTCATGCGCCTCCTGTTCCCGCCCAGGATCCCCCTCTACCCCCTCAGTAGAATCAAGAGCATCTCTAGGTAGAGGCCGATAGGTTTCTCGCGATCTGTCCCAGGCTTGGGCTATCGCCGTTTCGATGTTCCGCTGGTGAGCTGTGGTTTGACCGGGTACAGATTTAATGAAATCCCTTATCCGCTGTTGGAAGGAGTCCAGAGATAGCTCTCTCGAACTTTCCTTTTTCTAGCGATTTTCAGGTCAACGTCGGTTTTGGCAGACACAACAAGAAACTCACTTTGAAATTGATGTTGGCCGTGATCTTTTGAAGCTCACGATTGCCAATTTCCTTCACAACGTCCTGAGAGACCCCTGCGACGATTTCGTCCATCGTGTTGTTGATCAAATCCACGACCATGGTTTCAGCGTTCGAGCGAGTGACGGCCCAAACATCGTCCCAAACACTCCATACTTTCTCCCACATCCTATCTCGTTTCGGGTTGTCAAGAATCGGGCTCGTTCTTTGGACCACGGCTTTCGCTGCTTCAAGTGCCGCAGCACAGCCCGCCTTGAACGCTAGCTCGAACATCTCCTTATGGGTTTTACCGGGCGTGTATTGCCCGTATCCAGCTTCTCGTGCGGCAGGTAGTGCGGCATGCAAGGCTTCGTTCCAGAGTTGGCTGAATTGCATGACGTTCTTGCCGAAAAAGCGGTATTTCAGGCGATGTATCAGAGGGAGGTGGCTAATTTCTTGATCAAATTCCTCCTGTCTAACGTCGCCATATCCTTCCGAGAGGGCGTCAAGCAGACCGTCCCACAGGATTTTGAGTATCTCCTTTTCGATGGGCGAATGAAAAACTTCGCTTAGGTTGAAGAGCCAAAGACGATTCTGAACGTCCATCCCAATAACCTCTTGGTTGCTGTAAGCTTGTTGAAGTAGGTCAGGTGTGCGCCTTTCGAGCTGTGAGCGAACGCGACCCTCGAGATTTTTCCTCAAACCAAAGTGCAGCCTCAGCTTGAGACACTGGCGTAAGAGGATGCGAACAATAGGTATTGGTAGTCCCCAGACTGCGAGCTCTCGTTTACTAAGTCCGGGATGTAGGCTTCGACCTGTTTTTCTCCGGAACGTAGTAATAGTATCGAGTACGATCTTCAATAATGCGTCGACGATCTTGTCAGTTAGCGCAGTGGTGAGGACGTTTAGCCTTGACTCTAGACGGGATTGGAGGTCTGCAACGGGTGGAATCTCGAAAGGGAGTGTATGCCGCATGACGAGCATGACAATAGTCCAAGAGAAGAAGTAGCAGTTGTATTCTAGGAGTGCATAGTTGCGGGCCTTTTCATCCTGAGCGATTGCGTGACATGCCGAAAGGATCATAAGGAGGTCAACCTCTTTATCAAGGCTCACGTCAACCTCCAAACGCGTTGATAGTGCGAGTTCCGCCATTTGGGCAGCGGTAACTTTGCTAACCTCGTCGGCTGCCCTGCGTGACGGCTCTCCGGCTGTTTCGACCGCTAGCATGCCTACACTGGCAGTCAATGGCCGCCTGTCAAAACGCCAGATGGTCCCATCCTTCATGTGGGCGACCACGAATCTATGGGGAACAGCGCCGCCTGTAATGCGGATCTGGAGCTTTGAAATGGTTGTGCTCGTCCGTAGTTGCCGGTACCAGTTGAATATTTCGTCTTCTCCCCAGGGCAAGTCAAATTTCATAGGGAGCCGCGGAGTTTTGAGGCTGCCAGATCCAGAAACAAATTCAACAGACATGGTTATGCCTCGTAAAGGAGTTGGGGGAGGGGGGGGGGAGGGGTAGTAGCTGACGCTAGCTGGCCTGTGACGAGCTGTGAGTCCCAAGAGAACGTGAGTTTATATTGCGGCAGAATGGTGATAGCCGCGTGTACTTCCTGCGTGCCATCCATCCTATTTACACGAGTTTGTGTATTTCCAGGGTTAAATTCCGGATCTGCCATTGTATAAGCAGATCTCCGTTTACACGCACACACCACGTAGGCGCTAACATCAAGAACGTCCTCATGTTTCCCGCACAAGATAAGTTCGAGTCTAAGACCAAAATAGTAAGAACAAAAGCTGTAAAACGCCTTGCGTGATCAAAACCCCGGAATCACGCTGCCATAGCCGGCGCTAACCCCGCCAGTGGTACTCTCCACGAACACGCCTGAGTAGTACAGCCCCTCAAGAGTTCCCTCCTGGATACCACGATGTACAACATCGCCTTGCTGTGAAGGAGTATCTTTTGGGTCGGCAAGCGGAAGCTGAGATAGAAATGAGTGGATAAGAAACGCCGAGTTGCTGGTTATATGTACCTTCAGAACTCCGAAATGGAAGTCGCCCTGGCCAGCAGCTCCGGACTGCGTACTATTGTTCGAGACTAGCTTCGATACTTTCTTGAGTGGCAGGAGTCCCTTGGACGCAAAGACGCCAAGAGTGCGCGCATCCCAATCAACCTGATATGAGGCCGCGAAGTCACATCAACTGACGGAGATTGCCGCGAAACCCGTAGAATCCAAACTGACCTGGACAGCAAAGTTGTGCCACGTAAGTGGGTCAAAAGACGTGCTATACACCACGTTGAGTGCGTGGTCCAGAACCTCGAGGTTGTGGGCAGTGGCCGTTGGCAATTTGGAGGCGGTTGGCACGGTGAAGCTCGAGCCAACTTTGACGCCAAAGACATGCGCTACACACGAGTGCCGATGAGATCGTGGGGTGTGAAACAAGGAACTAAAACTCACTGCCATCGTCAGGCTCGATAAACACGATTTGATACTCGTGTTTGTAGTTCAATGGCCGCTTGTCGTCTGGCATGATACTAAAGTGCCAAACTGATTTTCCAGACTCTAGCACCGTCCGGTCATTTTGGGCAATTATTTCAGTACTACGAGGCAGAAATCCCGTCAAAATAGCGGAGGGATCGGTTCGGGTAGCAAGAACTTACCGACGGAAACCGTACTGAGAATTCGCCGGGTTCCCACCAGGGACGAAAACGGATGAATTATCAATTTTCACCGACACGGTCTGTTCTGATGCCACTTTGGGCAGATTCTTGAGCGAATACCACAAAGGAGTGGGCGGCGGAACTTTTGGATCGAACGAAACATACTGGAATGTGTGTTAGTACGAATATTTGCCGCAGTTGTGTACAACCTACTTGGCTGGCGGTTTTGCTTCCTTTAACAACGCTATGGGAGAGTTTTGATTAAGAATATGGATGATCAGACCGTTTGAGGGATCACATACTAGACATAGGGATATGTGAAAGAATCAATATTAGCGGATGTGTAGTTAAGCGGAGCCCGGCCGTCGTACAGGACGGGCGTCGCGAGAGCGCCAACTACGCAAGCAGTAAGGAGCCCCAGCCGAGCAAGAACCATCTCGAAAAGTCAAGGAGGGCGGGTGCACGAAGCAGGTTTCAATGTTCACCACCAGCAATTTATAGATTCCCCCGTTCTCAGGGTAGGTTCGCGATGAGCCCATGCGCCCGAGCAAGGGACATTTCTCCGCAAATTAAACGGAGGTTCTGTGCCTCAAATTCTTCTGAAATGCAGGCTAGGATCGAGGAACTGTCGGAGTTCGGGTTCTGGAAGTGGAGAAATAAGTCCCATAGGCTCGCAACAGTGCTCGGCAAAAACTCGGTCCGAAGATAGTCGTCTAGAGAATGCCTCGGAGTTCTTCGTGAGTCACGAGATGTATGGTGCTGAATGTTGCGAAGGAAATAAGCAACAGAATCATGAGGGGCTGAAGCTTAGTAGTCGAGACTCTTGAAAGTAGGTGTTGTGGACGTGATTCGTTATGCCGATGGCAACATCCTCGGAGAGCAGTGCATCAGCAACTCGTTAGGGTAGGCCCCAAGAGGCACACAGAACATCAGGTAGCGACGTGCTGGTATTCGTAGCTATGCACTCCTTAGACTACTATGCTGGTGGTCGTTGCAAGCTTGAGAGGGGAGTAGGCGCAATCACCCGCGGATAAGGTTTAGCGCCCAACAGCCACTCATATTTTAACCACCATCCCCAAAATGTCAGGACAACTCGCCGACAAAGTCGACGACCTTGTATCCTCAATAGAAGAACTCGAAGATGTTCTCAAACCCTTGCTAGAGACTCCTTTATCGAACCTCACCGCCCAGCTACCCGCCCCACTGGATCGCGCCAAGCTTCAAGTGTGGCTTTCTTATGTGCTCAACGACCTCGTATGGAGTATGGAACCAGTTCTTACCGGAGATTATCGATTTACCTTATAACAGTACATCTCAGGACTCATGGGATAAATCCCTCCAACACGGATTCTAGCGAACCTCACGATGTTGTTGCTGAGCTGGTATTTTCTCTTTCACATCTTGGGTTTTACCGGCACATTCACACCTGTCCCTACAGGATCGTGTCAAGGGATACTTTGCAAAAATCAAAGAGGCAGAGAACCCTGCAAAACGTATAATTTTTTTACTCTGGACGCATTGAGGTTCTAACACATAATAACGTTCAGGTGCCCTGGTCGTGGATGGCAAGGTCGCCAATCGGTTCATAAAGCATGCACTGGCTTCCGCTATCTCACCTGCAAATTTCGAGTCCTCTTCCTCTGCTCCAAAGCCAACACATACTCGTTTTGACGAGGCTGGTAACTCGACACAATCATCCGTGCCCGCCGAGTCTTCTGCGAGGCCGCAGCCGAACGACGAGAGTAGCAGTGACAGTGATGCAGAGCCAGAAGTGGGGACGTGGAAGGCGAAGAAACGCGCGCGAGAGGCTGATTTGGCGAAGCAACGTGGGGGCGGGAATGAGGAACCCGAATCGGACGAATCTCTCGACGGCTGGGAAGAGACGAGTACCACGCCGGCATCTGCTGTTCAAGCTGCCGACTCACAACCCGGGTCGTCTAGTCGAACAAAGAGGCCTCGTATGGATCCGTTTGCAGGCAAGCGATTGGCTGGCTCGATTATATGATCTTTCTAATGTGTTAAACCCTGTTAGGATACAGCCAACCGCCATCAAAGCCACCCAAACCAATCGAAACTGGCAAGGAATCCCCAAGTGCCTCGTCAACTTCCACTCCGCAGCCCACCTCTAACCTCAAGCAGGGAGCGGATGAAACCACACGGTTATCACCAGTCTCAGCCTCGGTACCCACAGCATCGTCAGCATCTGGGGGCAAGAAGACTCGTCGGAATACTAAAGGCGGTGCCCGTCATAAAAAGCCCAAAAAGTTGCCCGAACACCAATCATGATGCGTATGACGCCCTGGCCCAAATATCGAAACGGAGGACGAGTAGAATGATGGAACTTGGCGTGTTGGGCGTATAGGCTACGTGGTGGGGGGTCCTCTTTGTGTGAGTGTCGCTGCTTTCACGGTACGATTTCCAGCGCCTTTTGTAACCAAGGCACTCCAGTTTTTATTGCCAGCACGGCAGTTTTGTCCTCGCTTGAGCTCTTGGTTACCCTTGATTTGTACGCATTCTAAAAACTCTCGTCAATTCCGTGCAGAGGGATAGAACTTTTGTCCCTGCTCGTCTGCTGGTTATTCATCAGCGCTTAACGCTGGTCAGGTTGCAGGTTTTAATGATTTCCTCGGCAAGACTCGAACTCCAGTGCGTAAACCATACCGGCACACCGACGCGAACAAGCACCTGCCGCTAACAGTTTACAGCAACTGGGGCAAAAGCCATGATCGCATCACGTGACCCACCTGCCAGGCGCACTGTCCCTCTACCATACCAACCACGATATCGCCTGGCTCATGAGTACATGTGACAATTGTAACGAGGCTGTCGCTTTATGTGCGGGTATTGTACTTTTTACTTTAGACGCTTTATAGTAACGACTCGGAGACTGGAAGATTTTTGTCTCAACTCGAAACACAGCCGGTGTGAAGCACTCTTAAGTTAATGTCCATACTAAAACCACGTACAATCAAGGCCTTAGCAAGCCCTGTTAAAATTAGCCCAGGCCGACCCGCTAGAGATAGCCGTATTTAAACATTTATGTACCGCCTTGCCCCTGCCAAACCAGAGTGCTAACCTGTGGATTATGTATGCATATATGCGCGGGATACTACAAAGGCGTCTTTGTTGAGGGTTGGAGGCATGAGGTCGATTGTCGACTGGAGTGCTAATAAAACCCGCTACACCTGCCTCACAAGGTCCCCGCCCAGTGAGTGGTCCTGTCACTCGGCAGAATCTAGGCGTAAGTCGCTGAAGGCTTGGGTTCGGCGTAATCTGGAGTGGCCTCCGTATAAAACCGCCGATTCTGCCGAATTCAGAGCTGCAACTCTCCGCTTGGTTCCGAGGATATGAATTTATAGAAGTGAATTACAACTGCAGAGTCACTACATAATGCGTGAGATAACCAATCCGAAGGCATGGATCCCGTAAGTAATGGGTAAAAACGTCAAGGGCAAGTGAAACCAAGAATTAAAAAAGGTTAAAATGGAACAGTCCAAGGAATTTACGACGTTTGGGTTTGGTGGATAGGTTAGACTGCGTAATTTCCGCCTTGAGAGCTTTGTATTCACGTCGATGACTCGAGCCAAGAGTCTTGTATATTTCGACAAGACACTGCATAGCTCCAAGCGTGGCGGGATGATGGACACCAAGCGTCCTCTTCCTCACCTCCACCACTTACACCAGCAGTGTTTCCGCCTGCCCAAAAAGTCCTTGGAGGCGGTATGCGAGAGCAAGCTTGACCATGGTGCGCAACGTGCCAGGATGCTCGTCACCGGATATTTCTTTCCTCGAATGCAACAGCCGCACCAATAGCGCCTCCGCTTGGCCGAATAGACCTTGGTGAGAATATGTGTCCGCAAGAACGCTCATCGCGGCCAACGTGTCGGGATGTTTGTCGCCAAGAATTTGCTTCCTCCCCTCCAGCACTTGCACCTGCAGTCTTTCCGCCTGCTGGTGTAAGTTTTGGTTAAAATATGTGGCAGCCAGGTTATGCATAGCACTCAAAGTGTCGGGGTGCGCGTCCCCGAGTAGTTGCTTCATCGTCTCTAGCACCTGCACTTCTAGCATCTCTGCCTGCTTGTGTAGACCTTGGCCAGAGTACATACTGGCAAGGTTAGTCATAGCGATCAACGTGTCGGGGTGCTTGGCGCCAAATATCTGCTTCCTTCCCTCCAGCACCTGCGCGCTGAGCGCCTCAGCCTGCTCATGCAGACCCCGGTCGGAATACGTGATGGCGAGGTTGCTCATAGCAGTTAGGGTAAGAGGATGATCTTCGCCAAGTAGTCGCTTCAGCGCATGTAGTACTTGTACTTGTAGTGGCTCCGTCTGCTGATATAGACCTTGTTTGGAATATGTGCCGGCGAGGTTACTCATAGAAGTCCAAGCATCGAGATGGTCGTCGCCAAGTGTTCGCTTCCTCCACTGCAAAAGCTGAACTAATATCATCCCCGCCTGTTTGTATAGACCTAGGTTGGCGTAGGTGATGGAAAGATTGTGCATAGCGTGGAGTGTGTCAGGATGCCCATCACCGAGCAAGCGCTTCCTTGCCTTTAGCACCTGCAGCAGTAATGCCCCTGCCTGCTTGAATACGCCTTGTTCGTGGTATGTCGTGGCAAGTTCGCTCATCGCAGAAACTGTGGCCAAGTCATCATTTCCTAGTACCTTCGCACGAGCCTGTAGCACCCGTAGTTGCAGCTGTTTGGCTTCTTCCAATCGTGTATTCTGCCGTAAAATATACCCAAACCATGCTGCGTTCTCAGGGTTGACCTGCGCACTATGTTTCATAACTGTATCCACGTGGAGCCCCAGCGACCGACAAAAAGCGAAATCTTGCACGCTCTGCCCATCGCCAACCGACAAAGTCAGCAAAAAGGCTGACTGAGCTACAGCTACCTCGGGCGAGTGGGGTATCATGGTGCGGATCCAAGCTTGCACTAGTACGTGCAGTTCGTAGGTCTCGTTCACCCGGTCGAACGAGATTAAGGAGTACGACATGATCTCGGCCATCACTGTCAAGAACGAATCGGGGTTCCAGGTGCCGTTCGAGTCGAGGAAGTCGCCTAGGTAGTCCTTGATATTCTTTAGCGCGCTCTCATCAGTCCCAGTTAAAGGTAGCACAGGTTTAAAGGCGCCGATCCTGGTGGCAGCGCGCCGGAAAATCTCCGGAGTGACCCTATCCCGCTGTAGATAGGCCAAGAGCCGTAGCATCTCCTGAGCACGTTCACTTAGTAGGTTATAGCTCATCACCCATGTCCCGTATACGGTCTTCTCGTAGCCATTAATCGTCGTCGATACCTGGCTGTACTTTTCAAGCATCTCCCTGGGTCGTGAAGCGTACATGTCTCGGTACTTGGCAAAACCACAAGCAGTGCGCCATATATATGCGCCGGCCTGGACCATGGCGAGTGCTAAGAAGCCTAGATCCTACCATGCGAAATGATAAACATAAGTTCTTACGACAAAGATATATGGTATTACGCACCTCGACCAATGCAACTGCAGCGTCCCTCTCCGGATTAGACAAAGACGATTGATTTGACCTCGCAACTGTGAGTAATAATTGAAGGGCTTCGTCAGGCTCCATACTCGATACGTTGCAATCTGAGTTCGGTCCTTGTGCCAGCAATGCGACGTCCCGAGTACGAGTCGTGATTAGGATCCTGCCGTGCGTGCCCTTGGGAAAGTAGCGCTGAAGATCGAGAGTGTCGTCATCGGCGTTGTCAAACAGGAGTATCCACGGTCCGGTATAAGAGCCAAGCCACCGAAGGGTGTCTTCATACGTGTTGCCTATCTTCCTTGCCAGTGCGAATCCTGTGAGCGTGCTCGTCAATGTTTCAACGGAAGTAGCATCGGCATAAACGACATCCGACCAATGTTCGCGTGTCCGCTCGATGGTTTGAAGCGCGAGCTGAGTCTTGCCTGCACCACCGAGTCCGTGGAATACAAATACGCGACGCTCCCATGTACTGCTTGCAAGACAATCCATCGCTTGTCGGATGGGCTGATGTCGCTCCGTGTACACTGGGGTCGGAGCGGGGCACTCTTTGACGCCAAATGACTTGATTATGGTTTCTAGTTGTATCTCGCCGTCTAAAGAATTGAAGTATAAGCTTACAACTAACTCGACTGCATCTGAGAAACGACGCTTACCAATATGCTTTACAGGTATTACCCCTCTTCTCCCTTGGATCGATTTGACAGCTCGCGTCATTAGCTTGTTTGTTTCCGCCCTTTGCATGTACGCTCGTGTATGAGCCGTGATCTCGCCCAGCCGATCCCAGTCACCAAGCTGTACGCTCTGCATGCCTTGGTCCACATTCAGTCGGAAGTAAACATCCGGGAACCCCTGAAACCGTATTGCCATAGTTTGTGCCATCCGCTCGTTGTCGGTCGCAATGTCCCGCATGGCAACGATCACATTGGTCGGAAATATACGCTGCAGTGGGCTTGCCTCAGGGATACGAATGGTGCGAGGGTGTCCGCCGCCAATGCTCACGATGCACGAGACGTGTCGATTTGGATAGATTCGCCTCGCCTCACCGAGCACATGTTCGATTGGATTACCGCATCCCATTGCCGCGTCTACGTATGACTGACTAATTCCTTGCTCTTCAATTTCTGCACTTTTGAATAATTCGGGGTGAGCCGTCGCAGCACGAAGAACCTGCCAGATTGCACAGTTTGGACCTGCGTTGCTGGATGTATGATACGAGCGGAAAATGGTGGGTGTCCCGGCGTTCATGTTGCATGTTGTCATAGCGAACACTATACTGTTGAACAAAGGGATGTCGGACGAAACATTCTGAGACAAGTAAATGCGGGACCCACGTTTTGCATTGCCTAGAGCTCGCACGCTCGTCCAGCATTAGCTCGTTCTCGTTCCCCGTTACTTCCTGAACGATCTCCTTCAACGTCTTCTCCATCTTCGACGCCTTGAACGTAGGCGTCCCAATCATCTTCCCGTCGGAGAAAAGCTCTTCTGATAGTCTCGCAAAACTCTTGATCGCTTTTTCCGTAGTCATGCCGAGTCTTCCAACCAACGTCATCGTGATTCTGGTGTGCTTCAGTGACCGGAAACGAGGCTAAAAGATGTGGCTACGTACGCTCCAGTGCCAGCGCCCGCCACAATGTCAAAGTACTCCCCGACTAGCGGTGGCTCCGCGAGTCCTTCCTCATCCTGCACTCTCTTCATCAATTGGTCGAGCACTGTGATCGAAGACAGTCCGCTTGCACCACTGCTATCTAGACAAAGGTGGTGATCAACGCTTGGTGTAATTGGTTCGCTAGCCGAACCGTCACTCACCCCCTATAAGTATTGATATCCCTCGGTCGCTTTCGGTGACTGTCATGGGTAAATGCTCGATTTTGTGTAAGGAAATAGACTAAGCTGGTGGTCGGAAGCAAGAGGTCAAAGAGAAGCGCCAAGCGGTTAAGGAGTTAAATATGAAGGCCCAATAAACACAAGCATAGGCAAAGCGTATCAAGACGATGACCACAAAGGATTGCGCGCGTGGAAGGGAGACAAAACGCTGGATCACAAAGAAGAAGAAAGAACAATGAGATATTAGCTACTGCCTGCCTGGAGCCCATATCATATATATCTCCGACACGGTTAATTCGGCTACCCTCTACGTTGACCGAGCTTAGCCCAAGCTTGTGAGACAAAATTGATTTTTATGTGTAATAAATCAACGGGTGCCTGTTCATCCCCGTTAGCGCGGACAATCCGTTTATCCACCAATTTGCAGAGGAGTTGAGCAAAGACGGCGAATGGACCAAGGATCGGGTTATCTCCGGCCTTCTGTTCACGATAAATATCAAGTTGACGAGGGTGATGGTGCTTGTTCGTGACACCGGAACGTTGAACGGTGCGGGTGAACAAGATCGCGACTGGAGCGAGAGTCGAACCAAAATCCCGAGTCTGCCCGATGAATAGCGTGCTAGATTTTCCGAGGGAACACCGTGTGATATCGCGTAGAGCAAAGAGAAACACATAGAGTGACGATGAATGGCACATTCAAACGTGTGTGGCTACCGGCTAACAAACCCTACCGGAACCCGGTTATTGCAAATACCATCACGCCAAGTTCCACCGCCAAGCTTCATAGATTTAACAAATTCAAGAATAAATTTCCTCGAGATACATATACAACTACACATTTGCACAGATACAGCAGTTATTGAACAAAGAAAAAGCAAGAAAGAAAAAAAGAGCCGAGTCCAGCTGCGATAGGATAGGATATGATATGGAGTATGTGTACATTGTTTGGCGATTCGTTGAGTTGAGTTGATTCTCGAGCGGTGTTGATCCGTTTGGGGGTTGTCGATTCGTTGGGGATTGTCGGCTGCGATTCATTGGGCCTAATTCCACTCGGCAACCTCCCACGTCCTCCTCCCCCTCCCAACCATCTCAAACTCGACCACGCTCCGCTCAGTCCCGACATACATCCACCCTCCACTCTTATCAAACGTCACACCCGTCAAATCAACCTCTCGCTCCCCACGCGGGTTCACCTGTCCAGGCATATAATACCCCCCAACGCCCACTCCACCGCTCCCGCAATCGACCGCACCAGGTGGAAGTCCAAGCGGTTCGTGCACTGGGGAGGTGGACGGACCGTGTCGTGGTGCGCGGGGTATATCAAGTATTTGGTGTGCAGAAAACGTTTGAGCGTCGATGATGTGTACGTGGGATGTATGTTCTGCGAATACGAGGACTTGAGGTGTTGATGAGCTCGGTGGGCTGAATCGGAGAGAGCGAATGCCGTGGCCGGGTCCTTGAGTCGACGGGTCCCACATGAATTGTTCAGTGTTGATGTACGCGCCTGCGTATCGCGCGTCGGTGGTGTGCCATACGCCTGAATTGATACGTGTACTTGGGCGAGTTGGGGGAGGGGGTTGAGCGATCGGGCGGGTGTGGGGACGGTATCCCGAGCGATAGGGTACGCGCCACGAGGCCAGTGGACGAGAGGATCGGACGTCCCATGCGGTAACGCTGCCGTCTTGAGAGGCTGCGGCAAATTGAAGACCCGATGCGGACCAGGCAGAGGTGAAATTGGGTTCGGTCCCACCTGCAGGCGAGGCGAGGGTTAGGGTGTGGGTTATAGGGCGTGGGGTGACGTACTTGTGTAAGAGCCAACGTGTTCGAAATCGACCATCTGGCTGCGTGCGTGTGCGTTGAAGATTTGGAGTCGGGTGTCGTCGCCTACGGCGAGCATTGTCCTTCCGTCGGGTGAAAACGAGACTGGTGGGGTGTTAGATGGGGCGGGTGAGATGGGTGGGACGCACCGTGGTTGGCGGCAGTGCCGAGTTTGACGGACCCGACGAGTTCCATGCAACCCCATGCTTTTCCTGCAGATTCGCGCGTGTCGACATCAAACACGCGGACGTATTCGTCATTGTTCGAGACTACGACCCGGGTTTGCTCTGGATCTGGAGGGAAATGAGATTAAAATAGGAGGAATGAAGGATAAACGTACGTTGGATCCCGCCATAGACGCCTCCTTCGGACGACTCGTCGCCGAGGACGAGCACATGGTTGTTTATACTCGCAATTTCGCGCATGCCCACGCCCCGGACTTCGACCCTCCTCGTCCGTGTCGCCTCGCCCTCGCCAGCCCGACTCCACTCCATCTCGTCGAGTTCTTCATCTGTCTCCTCGTCGCTTCCTTCGTCAATATATCCACCCTTGACGGCCTTGCCTCGCTCGTCGGATAGGGCGGTACCGTACCCCCGGGTGCGGCTTTGTTTCCTCGAGGGACGTGGTGGGGGCGCAACAGTCGTAATCTGGAGCTCTGCCCGCTGACCACCCGCGATAAGCAGATTTCCCGCGGGCGAGAGGGCAACGCAGTTGGGTTGAAAATCGAGGGCGACGAGCGTGCGCGTAGACTGCAAGAGGCGAGCCGTGAGTTTGCAGTTGTTTATATTAGGAAGAAGTCACATGCTGATCGACGTGCGGGGCACGCCGAACAACGCGGGGAGCAAGAGGGAAGAACGAGGGGAGGAGAGAAGGAGGGAATGGCATACCTGGGTGCCGCGACTGATGTCGACTTCCTTTACGGCCTTGTCTGTGACGTATGCGACGCGCCCGCGGGGGCCGGTGCTGTGGACGAGGTCTCGTAGTTGGACATGGCCGATCTTGACGGCGGCGGTGGTTGAGGCTGTCGGGAGTGCGTGTGCCAGTTTGGGGCTGTATCGAGCGCTGGGCGGTGAGAGGATGTGCGAGATGAAGACAATAGACTCACCCAGTCGACTGCGATAAATTGGTGTTGGCCATGATGGTGGCTAGAGGGAAAGGAGGAGCCGATGTACTACGAGCGCGGTTATATAGCTGTGGGAGTGGGCCAGGGGTAGGGGAACACGAGGTCAGGTATCGTGGGGCCAACGCGGTACGATTTATACACAAATCCGTCTCAGCTCGAGACGGCCAATATCAGACGGCCACCACCCACGTGATGCATCGCCACCGGACCGTTCTCTTCCGCGCGGACTCTGATAGGGGCTGCTTGCCTCGCCCGGCGTCTGTCGGGCGCCAAGTCGTGTATCCCGAGTGTATCGACCGTAACAGTGTCGAAAATCGATAAAAATGCTCATTATCCCCGGTCCGACTCGATCCCGCCACGATTCACACGGCACCCCCGGGCACACTCGGCAATCCCGTTTTCCAACGCAGCCGCTCGGCGCACAGCAAGCTTGTTCTCTCGCAGTGTCTCGGAGGAGACCGGGCCAACTATTGTACGTGCATTCCAGCCACTCTAGGCTGTGTGGCGAGAAGATCGACGCCCAGGGTGATTGACTGCGGCTTCGTGGACAGCACTGCCGAGTCAGCTTGACATTTATTGGAGGCGATATCTCCGTCCCGCCCGCCTGGATCCCGCCGAGCACTCGACTCCAGCCCTATTTGGCACCACCTTCTCGAGCTACTGGCTCCAATTCCATCTACGTCATCCGCTGTGGGGTACGGCAACTTCTATCATTCATTCCGACGTCTGGAGTTTTCGGTATTTATATCCGACATGCCGGGCTCGCGCGGAACTGCACGTCCACATCCCTTCTTTAGTCTCTTTCACGCCCTCCTCTCGTAACTACAACGTTATAACCGCCGGCAAACCTCCACCACAACTCACTTGACTACGTCATGCACGTCCTGTGCCGCTTACTTCCTCTTACCTCACGCCGATTCCCTCGTCTCGGCAACCCGACACCTTGATTCTTCCGTCCAGTTCTATTCATAGAAACATACCAACCTCTTGGCGAGGTCCGCACGATTGTCGGACGAGCAGTCCATCTGTCTGTCAAACCACGGCATGGGGAAGTCCTAAACTGGTCATTCCACCTCGTGAGCTGGCATTTCGAGGGCGAGGCCAGAGTCGCTCGATGCCGGTAAGCCCCACGTTATCCTCCCTTGCTCGTGTTGCGGTCCTCATCTGGTGGTCTAGACCTACAGCGATTGACGTGGCGTGAGAGTTTAATATACTCCACCTGTGCCTGAAGATTAAGTTGGTGATCGTTGCGAGTCTTGGCGGCCAGGTGTTCAGGGAAGAGACGTGCCCGGTGATGATCGCTGGTGGGAACAGTACGGGTGCTCGACCTGGGGGTATTTTGACATCTCGACTGAGGGTACGTTGCGCCATTCATGTGGTGGAAATACGAACAATAACCACGCCATCGATGCTGACTGGCATATTCTGTTGACTAGGGTGCCGGTCGTGCCCATACGTGGTTGTACCAACGAACCTGCGTGGGCGTGTGTATCATGCATCGAACCCATATAACAGTCATATCCAAGAATGCCCCGATAATTACTCCGCTCCGGTATTGACACCCCTCCTCCGGGAGGTACACCCAAGTCCTCTTGGCAGGATCGCGTGGTCCCAAAATTAAACGGCCGGTTCTAGATAACGACACCCATTATTTCGATCGTTCTTTGATCAACTTCTATTGGCGGACGTGCGTTACCCGGGTTCGGGGCTGGCCTCGCCCTACTCTCGGAAGAACCCGACTGGTATGTAAAACTTCTATTCCATACACCTGCTGTTGTCGGTACTGTTTTGTAGTATTTGTAGATGGAATGACGATCGAGTACTTGGCTTCTTCGCGGGAGCTATTCTAGTCTGATGCCGTGCGTTTCGTGATACATTCTATCTTGTCATGGGAAGAACTTCGGACTTTGATTACTGACGGCTATCCCGGTTACTCACATTTCAACGCTAAACAAAGCGTAATTTAGGATTCTATGCGTGAGTAATAGCTCGGCTTGACCTATCAAAGTGTCGGACTGTGAGACGAAACCTCGACACCTGACTGGCTATATCGTCTCGTACCGGTAGTATCGAGCCCGGTGAGTTTATATACCTTGTTAGGGCGGAGGTGAGGGGCAGATCGGCCCCGGCCGATGCTTTGTATTTGATCGAAGGCGGGTTCAAGTGAGTCGATGGCTATTTGGGGGCAACGTTCATTTGAAATTTAGTGG
>WSTG01000387.1:0-19344 GCA_019616325.1 Ceratobasidium sp. 394
TTCTCACGTGACTTAGTGGTTGCACGAAATCGCGTTCCATTTAGACCCCTGGAGTGACCTTGCAGAAGCAAGGTTATACACGCTCTGTACTTGGACCTTTCATCCAACGGCTGTAATACCATATATATGCGTGCTTATTTCTCAATTTAGAGTGTCTCCAATTCCATAGTTTCCCTAGCTTCCCTTTCCGACCCAATCGGTTTGTTTTGGCGCTACATAGGCGGTGTTGAACCCGAAGGTATATAATCACCCTCGATGACGACCGACTGCACCCGGGCAACCAGCCCCGTCTCACCAACACTACCGGCAACACCACGCAAAATAACCCTCGACATCAGTCCTTTGGACCCGTTTTGCGACATACTCAGTCTGACACACTTGTCGGTCGAACTGAAACCTCCAATGTACACTGAACCTTTAATTAGTTGGCACAATCATCAACGCCATGGCTCTGCTTGTAAGTGCAAGGCGATTCCGTGTACCTCAGAGATCATGCTTACGTGGCCATAGGCCGCATCGGGACAATGAGCTCGCTTCAATGGAACTTGTATCACTAAGGACATCCTCGTCGTCTCAGAGGAAGTCGTGCTTCTCAGCATGTGCCTCGATATCGATGTTAAATTTCGCTTCAACAACATTTTGGTTAGCAGTAGCCCACGTTATGAATATCTCGGTGCCACAACCTCCCGCCAACATGTTAACTGACCTTGTGTGCATCAGGAAGTTCCTCTGAATGTCATATCCGACGGTCATATTATTAGATTCGAAAGCTTCCACCTATATTTCAAGACCAACGTCAGCTATATGATGTCTCGGTGCATACAGCAGATACTAAACTGATATCTGCTTTGAAGCCCGTCCCGCCGGAAGAACTCCAACGCGCACAAGCTCTGTTCAACTTTCTTGTAATAGTTCGCCACCATGCCAATCTACTCGGCCCCCGAGGCATGTCTGAACTCGTCGAAGACTTCAAATCTACCCCTACAGCCAACAAGTTACCCAGTCGTAAGGTGATTCGGACCCGAAGCCGCTGCCACGGGCCATCTAGCCCCTTAACCACCCGAACGGCCCTTCACACCACATCATTCCGTCAACTTCTTACCACTCAAAATACCAGCCACAATATCACAGCATCCAGAGCTTAGCCTCGTCCAAGGACAGAGGCAACAGCGTGATCAAGCGGAATAATCGTCTCAAATGCCAGGTTCGGATCTGAAACAACGAGAACGCTCTCCCGATCGCCAAAACTGAGCGTAGGGAGCGCAATGGTCTCAAGATCCGTGCTGGTTTTAACTGAACAACCCCCAACATATACACACCTTTTCTATCACTCTATGCTCCTTTTTCCGTTTCAGCCTCTGTCTTTTCTCATTCGCACTTCAACATCTTCGTCTTGGCACCGACTAGTTCATCTCAGTGTGTCATTTATGTATCATTGATAGCCAAATCGAGTATTTGTCTAAAACTGAGCCGGGTGGTTCCTAGATTCAAGCGTCGTGGTGGGCGCTGGCGATTCAACAACCTGTAAATAGACAAAGAACTAAAACAAAATAAATATTGCGGTCCGTAGACCGTCCACTCTGAACTAGCGTGTCATCCTTGTGCAGGGGCCATGCTAATCTTCTCTGTATCGTTCCAATTTTTGTATATGTCACTCCGAAGAGGACAATAACCTATGGGAATTTGAAAGGTCGTCGGCCCGCCAGAATAATTGATCCCGGTCTTGTGGGTCAAGCCTTATCGTAGGACCTAATTAGGCAACTTTCTCTCGCCGCATTTTGCTGTTAGAAGAGCGCCAAGGACCACAAATGGGCACACGTTGGGAGCTCAGTTTATAAACTCGAGGCAGAGAGTGGTCCGAATGTGCAAGTTTATAGTTACATTCTGAGAGCGTTCACCGGTAGGATAGATACATGTGATGTGCGAATATAGTATAGCGTCAGATGGTATATCTTATTATAGGGGTGAGGGGAGGGAAGGGAGGAATGATGTGTGACGGAGGAGCAGGTGGGCGTACGAACGGGACGCAGCAGGGCGAAGGTGGGAGCATCTAGCAGAGGGATTAACAACAGCCTCCCTGGGTTTTCGCATCCTCCAGTTGCAGCGTGTTGGGATCGCCACGAGGGCGAGTAGATTTGACACCAGGTGACTAGACGTTGTCTCAATATCTCGATGGGTGTGAAGGCAGAGGCTCGTCTCACCTTGTTATCATCAAACACCCCTTGCTTGATCTTGGTCAGTATATCCCGTGTCGCCTCCTCAAATGCCTAAACACTCCATTAGATTAGCTTCCATGGGTTGGAATAGCGACTCACTCGATCGACATTCTCGCCTGTTTTGGCGCTCGCCTCGAGGAACAATAGCCCCTCTTCCTTCGCAAACTGCTCAGCCTCGGCGCGCGACACCTCACGTTTAGGGCCTACAAATCGGCCGAGTGAGATCGCAATATAGTACCAGAGTGAGTCGATCAGGCGAACCAAGGTGATCAGGAGACATTACGTACCACTCTTCGTACTCTGAGGGGGTGAAGTTGTCCCTTCCCCACTCTCGTGCGCGCACAAATCTACCTTATTTGCAACGAGTATACAAGTGAGATTTGGATCAGCATGCTCGCGCACATCGGCAAGCCAGCCACGGGCATGTTCAAAACCTAGAACAGAACCAGAATGAAATGAAACCATAGGAACGACGGGCGGGGGTTACGCACTTGGTCTTGACGTGACATCGTACACGAGCAAAGCTCCCGCAGCACCCCTGTAATACGATCGTGTGATAGAGCGGAAAGATTCGGTGCCAGCTGTGTCCCAGCCTAGACAATTGGTTTAAGTCAGCCAAGGCGCCAGTGGCTCAGGGTGGCAACATGGTAGGTGGGAAAACGCACATTGCAGCTTGACAGTCTTGTTCTCTTCTGAGATAACGATAAGTTTGGAACCAAATTCAACACCAAGCTAGGTAGATCGATGGCTACAGTTTAGCTTTCGGAGCAGCGGAAAGAGACAGAGACGCTTACTGTGGGATCGGGTTTGGAAAGGAATCGCTGGTCAGTAAGACGAACAAGAAGACTGCTCTTTCTGTACGCCGAAATATTTAGCACGAATGCAACCTAGTAGACATTTACCGATGCTCACCCCACAGCGGCGTCCCCAATGATCACAAACTTGAGAACATAATCCCTACAATCATACGACGTAAGCCGAACTACCCGTAGCCCATCCCTCAAACAAGCGATCGCACCAGTTCAATGAAGACATATCGTTTCAGTAGTTCGTTATATTCGTATATCTGTAGTAGTGGTTGACCAGGCGATGTGGACTGGCCGTCAGAGGCGTGGAAGATGGTCCGAGACTCGTGGTAGGCGAGATTAGGGGTGAATGTTCCACGTGATCGGGACGATGTGAATCTGGCCAGCCCATGTGGCACACACGAGATCCAGTGGCTAGCTTCTTTACGACGTGGCGGCTGAATATAAGCTCACATTTTGCGAAATTTTTGGATTTTAGCTGCAAAATTAACCCTTACGGTCCACTTCGTGTTGCAGATATCCAAGGCGACCGCATCGGCGTTGTTAACTATATACATTGTTTCATCGATTTCGTCTATGCGCCAACGGCTCCCTTGACCTTGGCCGCGGCAATCTTGACCAAGTTCTCGAATGACTGTTCAGCAATCTTGGCCGCCGACTTCTCATCCGAGACTATAGCGGTATACCGTTAGTTTATTGCCGAGAGTATTTTTGAAGGTCTCACAGAAGACGTAGCCAAAGTCGGTGGAAGCATCGTTATAACGCAAATTCAAGTTGATAGCGTCCACCGCCGCGGTGTCCTCGGGATTATAGTCAAAAATTCCAAGGTTTTCGGCGATGCGCTTGGGGTTGACAGACTTGGGCAGGATGACCAAGTTGTGCCTATATGCCCAAGAACGGTAAGTTGATCGCAAGTTGATCAAAGGGTTTACAACTCACGCAACACCCCAGGAAAGAACAACCTGACTGGGAGTCTTTCCGTACTTCTCAGCAATCTTCTTGACCTCGGGATGGTCAATGATGCGGCCTTCAGAACCAACAGAGTAGGTCGGGTTCAAGTTGCCAAAAGGCGAGTAGGCCTCGACAACAATGCCTTGGCCTTGGAGCCATTTGACATAGTCGGTCTGTTGGAGGTCTTAATCAGAGTTAGTAAAAGCCCGGGTCCAAAAGCGTGGAGCATACAGGGATGAATTTCGAGTTGGATAAAGTCGGGTTTGTGGACAGCAGTTTTGAGAACGTTCTCGACCTCAGACCTGGTGAAATTGCTGAGACCAATGTTGCGAACTTTGCCAGTCTCGAGGAGAGCTTCCCTGATGACACGATCGTAAATTGAGATCTAGTCAACGAAATTCGAAAACGTACATAGCACTCCACGTTTGGTTATGCGTGACCTCCCTGTCGACCAAGGGGACGTCATGCTCGTCCTTGGGAATTAGCTCCCCACCGGCCTGCATAGCAGCAGGCCAATGGACGAGGTACTACATTGGCAATGACCTTTGAGGCTAGGAAGTCACACAATTATGTGGATGCTTACCAAGTCGAGGTAGTCTATCTGCAGGTCTTTGAGGGTCTTGTCAAGTGCGGGGAGCGCATATTCAGGGCGGTGACTGGGAACAAGTCAGAGTAGGTCCTAGTCAGTAATGAGTTGCCCTACGAGTTATTCCAGAGCTTGGAGGTGATCCAAAGCTCATCGCGGCTCTTTCCGGTTTCTTTAAGGAATCGCTGAATTCCGTTGCCGACTGGGCAGGTTATGAGTATACTTGGACCGGGTTACCAAATCGAAGACTTGCCTTCGTTCTCGTTGCGGTAGACTTTCCAAATTCGTTAATTCATTTCGTTTTCCGATGAGCATACAGGTTACTTACTGGCGGCGGCTGCGAGAGCGGCAAGCGTTAGCGAGGGAGTTCATCGATAGAAGAGAAGCACATGCCATCGATGTGGGTATACCCGGCTTTCAGAGCCTCGTACACGGCTTCCTCGACCTCACCACTACGATTGTGACATCATGCTCTGAAATACGCAATCGATTGCAAACACACTCACGGCTTTGCGAGCCAGGTGCCCAAACCAAGGATGGGAATTTTCTTCCCGGGGTACTTGGAGTGTGGGATGGCGAGAGCTTTGGTTCCAGCTTCTACAGGTGCGACGGGCATTCTTGTGAATGGTGTGTGGTGAAAGTAACGGGGAAGTCTGAAAGAGCGGTTGAGAGGGGTCGTGGTGGGGAGGGAGTGTCTTAGCACGGTCAACGACACCGGACGACGATGGAGCATACTTTGTAGTTCTGGCAGTAGTGGGCGGTGGTGGATTAGAGGAACTTGCGAAACTGCTCTTATGCGGGTGCAGGTGACACGATGAGCGCGCCGGCCGGGCCGCATCCGGAGCAGAAGAGCCGGCGCTTATAAGTTGGGTTACATAATTACCGCTTACATGATCTCCGCTTACCTGATGCCTCGTCGTGCGAAAAATCCAACCCCCAACGCGCTCTGTTCTCCCCACGATGGCCGCCCTCCGTGTCGCTTCGCGCCTAGCGCCCCGTCGCATTGTACGCATTCCGTAAATTAGTAAATATTATGTTAATCCGAATGTGATAGGTCCCGGGGCTGGCGCGCTCGATCCAAACTTCCGCTGATACGACCGAGCTTCGTCAATCTCTCCCATCCTCGGGCTCTGAACCCTTTACGCTCAGACTACACGAGGATTCCTTCCAATCCTACCGCTGTGACCCCCCTTCGCTCGATGTTGAGGTCACAAAGGACGGGCTGGTCGACATGTATCGTCAGATGACGACAATGCGTCGTATGGAGATGGCTGCCGACGCGTTGTACAAGGCCAAACTCATCCGTGGGTTCTGCCATCTTGCGATTGGACAGGAGGCTGTTTCAGTGGGAATGGAGAGCGCGATTGAGAAGGACGATCGTGTTATTACTGCGTACCGGTGCCATCCGTTTGCAGTTCTTCGGGGTGGGACTGTCAAGGGCGTCATTGGCGAGCTGCTAGGTGCGTGGACGCATGCATGTGGTACGGCTACATCGACTAAATGCTCTCTGCAGGCCGTCAAGTTGGGATGTCCCATGGCAAAGGCGGCTCCATGCATATCTTTACTCCTTCATTCTTTGGAGGAAACGGTATTGTTGGTGCTCAAGTCCCAGTTGGCGCTGGGCTCGCCTTTGCCCAAAAATACATGGGTAACCGAAACGTAACATTTGCTTTATACGGTGACGGAGCCAGCAACCAAGGCCAGGTCTTTGAGGCATTCAACATGGTCAGTAGATAAAATCCTTGTAGCTATTTCGTCTCGGCTGAATTTTGGACATATTTAGGCTAAACTATGGAACCTCCCCTGTGTGTTTGTCTGCGAGAACAACAAGTACGGTATGGGTACTTCTGCCGAGCGTTCTTCGTCGAACACCGAGTACTTTAAGCGTGGAGATCTCATCCCTGGTATTCAGGTTAGATTCAATAACTCGAGCGACCGGAGTCTTGTATTGATTACATCTAACCCAGGTTAACGGTATGGATATCATTGCCTCGCACCAGGGTGTCAAATTTGCACGCCAGTGGTGCCTCGAGGAGAAGGGCCCTCTTCTCCTCGAGTTTGTTACCTACCGTTATGGTGGTCACTCGTAAGTCAAGTCTGTCAACCTTGTGGATATTGCGCCTGACCGCGGGCCGTAGCATGTCCGATCCCGGAACCACCTACCGCACCCGCGAGGAAATCCAGCGTATGCGTAGCACCCAAGACCCGATCAAGGGCCTACAGAAGTACCTCGAGGACTGGGGCGTTATCTCGGAAGAGGAGCTGAAGGTGGGTTCACCGAGCTATTGTAATATTCATGATATCCAACACTTCAAATGCAGAACATCGACAAAGAAGCCAAGGCCGGGGTTGATCAAGCTGTCGAGGAGGCCAAGGCTTCTCCTGAACCCGAAACCAAGGATCTCTGGACCGACATCTACTACAAGGGCACCGAGCCTCCCTACATGCGCGGCCGCGAGCGTGAGGAGGTAAGTCTTTGGTGATTGGTTTTGCGACGCATGGGTTAATCCAATAATCCGGCAGTTTCACTATTACTAGACGTTCGGGCTCGTAGCATTATCTGTAGCCACGCTTTGTGTGTTGGGGAATGACATGAGGGTTTATATTCCGCCTAAAAATGAACAGACCGGTGATCATGTGACTGAGTGGTCTCTTCACGGAGCCCACTTCAAGGCGAATTATTGCCTCGTATGACCCTTACATCTTGAGTGCTGGAGCCTATGTCTTTGCCCAAAGATCCAATACATTTGCAGGAGGCATTCATCTGCTGCAGGTTCCCGACACGTCATACTTGATCATTTGCATTTGTACTCGGCTTTAATCTCAACTACTACCACACTGTGAAACACAGACTCTTATCATCAGAGTTGCCTCATATTAATAGCTAAAGACCGGCTATACGATGTGAGTATAACTAGCGTTGATTATTTCTCACTGACAGAACAGCTTTTGTCGTCTACAGGTCAGTCGACCTAGCATGGGACCAACTCCAGCAGTCACTAGCAGACTCACTAGTCAACTCACTCAACCGCACTCTCGCCTCGACCACCCGGCCCTCGTTCATCGGCCCTGCCGAAATCACCTCGTTCGAGTTCGGAACCAACGCGCCCGAGCTTGAAGTCGTCGACGTCCGAGACATCCACCGCGATTTCCTCGAAGATGACGAGGAAGATTCTGACGACGAGGATCGCCCCATTTACGAAGACGGACGAGAAGAGGAGGAAGAATACGAATGGGTGTCGAGGCGGCAGGCCGCGCGTGAACAGCTGTCCGTGTCGGTGCCGCAGACTCCGGCGCTCGTGCACGGTCAATCGTTTGGCGCACGCGACTTTTTTGGAGGAGCGGGCGTGGGAGGGATTGGGATCCATGGGTTGCCGAGGACTTTGGGATCTGGTGGGATGGCGCTTGCTGGGGTGGGTGGGGTTGGAATCGGGTTCTCGCCGCTGGGTCGGTCTGGGTGGCGGTCGCCGCACGAGGAAGAGGAGATGCCGATGAAACCCCCCTCGGAGATGCATGAGGACGAGCCTGGACCAAACCCAGCCCCAGCGCCGTCTTTGCAAATCCACCTGCATGTCCTCTTCCATTCTAACCTCCGCCTGACCGTCAAGACGAGCGTATTGCTCAACTATCCCTCGGAATCATTCCTGTCCCTCCCTGTCAAACTCGTCGTGACTGGTGCGTTCCTAGGTTTACTCTCACGCTTAGCGTATCTCACATGGTTGCCCAGGCCTTGTGTTTGACGGCGAGGTCGTTGTAGCGTACGAGGGTCCCAAACGACGTGTTCATCTATGCATAGTGGACGATCTGGACCCGTACGGCCTCGCGAGCGATCGAAGGAACAGGACAGTAAACATGAACACGAGCACAGACTCGCTTCAGGCACCCGCCCCAGACAATGGCTCTTCGGGGACGCCCGAACGCCTGCAACCGTCACCGTCGCCAGTTGATAGGTCCCTCCCTATTGGCCAGCGGCTATTGCCTTCGATCTTGATAGAAACAGAAATCGGGCAAGCCGATAAGCATGTCTTGAGGAACGTCTCCAGAGTAGAGAGGTACAGATCTAATATTTAAACCCCTATCTCTCAGCTTACCGGTATTGTCTAGGTTTATCCAAGATGTGATGCGAAAGACTCTGGAGGACGAGCTGGTGTTTCCAAACTTTCATACCATCATTTTAGGCTAGTTGGAAACTTGCAACGTGTTGATATCCGGGCTGGTCCAGAACATTTGAATGCTTAGATCGATGAATGGAGCATTCACCCAAAGGACAACTTCAAGTAAAAGACAAGTCCTACATTTTTAGGTCATCACATGTGTCAAGGAGAGTAGAGCTAGAAAGGTAGCACCGGATAGTTTGAGCGTGGCGCCATCAGACAAGGAACCGTCAAGCCATACCCACTTCGATATTCTCTACTTCATGACTTATTTGGATACCACGAAACCAGTGCCCTTGTAGCCCTCCGACGTGATACCTGCCACGGACGTTAATATACGGGATCTCGAACAGGGACAGATTCTCTGACCAGTGATGGGGTTCATCTTCTGCTCCTTTGCGCGCTCGTTCATGGCTTCCTGGTACTCTTTCGTGAACGTCTTGGGCGTAGGACCGCCTACATAATACCGTTAGCGGATGTACGTAACCCATGGGATGGTGAACATCAACTCACCATAGGCCCTGGTCGCAGCGTATGCAGCTGTTGCAACACCAATCAGTGCAAGGGTTCCAGTGATGACTTTCATCGTCTGGCCTTCGGGCGTAACGGGCGAACGAGGACCGTGGGGGCCAAACGCAACAAAGTAGGCTTTGTAGGATATACAAGTTAGTTCGCATACAATCAATTGCCTCCCAATACAGCGACCACGCGCATGGTGTGAAAAAGCTCGACGAACAGAGATCGCAAACAAACCTACCAGCCTTCTTCTCATCGATAGAGAGTGTCTTCCAGTCCCGCTTTTGAAGCTCCTCCAGCTCACGATGAACCTCGACTTGCTCTTCCGCAGTCAAGCCGCTCCATTGAGCCTCGACGTTGGCCAAGGGTACTGCCGAGGTTGAGGAGCGGATGGGGGGTGGTGCGGTGGTAGATGCTGCGCGCACAGCGAAGAGGGCACGCGAGGTGCTAGCAGTGGCCTTGGAGGCGCGCAGGACGTTCATGACGATGATGGGAAGGACAGGGAAAGTTGGCGAAATGATATCCGACCGCCACATTGTTTGGTGTTGTTGATTATGTTGCCGGCGGCATCCCGGTTTAAGCCGTGCCAATCCAATGATTGCATTTATCCAATTACTCTGGACACAAGGCTACATGCGCTATTCAACTTTTGTCCCGCACACCACCATCCATTTTGCGTAGGCCCTTAACGCGTCTGGATCCTCCAGCTGTTTCCTCGCCTCTGAAACCCACAGGTTCGCCTCCGCCTCTGGCACTCCCGTGGATATGAACAACGGGTTCCAGGCTCCCATAAAGGTCTGCAATACGTGACCATCAGCCGCACTAACTCGGTCAGTAGCTTGGCGACGAACCTTCATGTTATCCATCATCAACCGACCGGCCGCTATCGGCTCCTTGCAGAGGTCGGGCGATCCACTCCAACCAACGGGTACGTAAATTGCATGAGTTTGTATATCCTTAAACCCCCCGTTCTCTCGCATCCAACCTTCAAGTCTGTCACCAATTCGGTTTATTCCCACACCGTTTGGAGATGCCTGCCGGGCTACGACTTCAAACATTAGTTTTGCGACCCCGCCGGTTGGCTGCATGACGTTTAACCCTTCGTCATATATGCAGAGAAATCCTGCGAAACGGTAAGAAAATGGGTAACTGTCTTTCAACAGGTACCGACCTTCCAGGAGCATCAAGATGCCACCTGGTTTGAGCATCTGGGACATTGCGACGAGGTAGGCGGGGTAGTCACTGATCTATGGTATGCTAGCACTTAGCGATATCCCCTATACGACCTGCCTTGCTCACCCCGTTGGCAATACTCCGTGTGTGTATCATATCAAATTTACCGCTGTATTCCGCCATGTCCTTCGTCACATCCCTCGTCTCAAATCTACTTCCGTGAGTGCTTGCGGCGAAAATCAAGTGTATCACTCACCGCACGTTTGGGGCCACCCCGCTATCAAAGTGGAATGTTTGGAAGCTGCGAGCTTAATATGTGGATCTGCTCACTTTGGAGTAGACGGCGCCAGGTCTATGCCAACCGCCTGCACGTGTGGGAACTCCTTGGCCATGTCCGATATCCTAAGTAAGAAGTCCGATGTGCTCGGCGATAGATCCAACGTGTGCGAAGCACACAAGAACGACATACCAGTCACCAGAACCGCTTCCTAGATCTGCGATTTCAATAGTTTCGCCATCTCGGTGTGCCAGCCTTCCCCGAATAGCCTGGGTATAATTGTCGGGGTACAGGCCTCCCAAGGCGAGGCGCGTCATCCGATGCTGCGTCTCCAGCCGCTGCGGAACGATGGTCAGCATATAGGTTTCATAACTTGTACGTGCGTACTTTCATCTCTGGAGCATCTGCAGGCAGCATATAGTCCTTTTCGAGATAAGCGCCTTAGCTTTGACAAACGACTTTGTTGAGGTACAAACCTGGTTTAAGGTGTTTAATTGTCGGCCATGGAGGTCGCGCAATCCAGTGGTCCTGAGCTCAGATATTTCAACTCGGCGACAATGAGTTCAAACAAGGAAACACCAACTGCTCGGAGGACTCCGACATGCTATGTGGTGTGCGGATGCTGTGGGTGGGGTGGGCAAGGATGTAGACTTTGGAAGCACACGGGGGATTTAAATATTTGATTCACTATCGGCGACCCCGGCAGGTGAGCGCCACATGAGCGGTCCATACTCTAGCCTAGGAAAGGACCCCGTCCACGGGCTAGATGCCCCTATCTATCCCGCATGTTTGCTACGGCGAGGCACGATGCGCTAGTTTCCCCTCATCAAGTAACGGATCTATACCATATTAAGTTCCGAGTTACCCAGTATAGAGCAAGATCTGTTGGTGATCATCGCACTAGCACGGACTGAGTCTGGAACTGGCAGGCCGGCCCAGGAGCTTTGGGCACATTAAGACATTAAGTCGCAGTACCCGCGAAAAAATGGGAGTGTTTGGGCTTGATATCACATCCGCAATGTGGGTTATAAATCGAGAGATGTGTGAGAAGCGGCGAAGGGTGGTGTCTTGCGATACTGGGATCGTTAAAAGGCTAAGCCCTGCTATTATAAATATACGAGGAGCGTGTGGTACCAAGGCGAGTGTACGTTATGCAGAACCGGAGAAGAGCCGACGTAATCATAACGGCCTGCTGGCGCGCATCACCAAGTCCTAAGTAGCGCGGTTGTGATTTGGACCGAAGCAGCCACATAGCCAATTTCCCTCGTGTTCTGCCGAGAACATGGTTTACACTAGAGGGGTGTAGGATTAGGCAGGTGGGATGTGGCGTGTGATAGATTATCCGAGCACAACCACAGTTCACGATCTCGCTGGACCCGAAACCCGAGCATTGCAGCTGAGAGCTTGGTAGTTACGATGAAATGTGGCGGGGATATAGCTGGGCGTTCTGAAGGATGGGCACCTGGAATGTAGTTGGATCAAATGAGAGTCGAACCTGCGATTATGGGCGGGATAGAGTTGGATCTGATCACGGGCGCCTCCGGGCCCCACTCATAGCGCGCATTTGTTAGCTTCCCCATACTTTGTATTCCCCCTAGTCTCGCTCCCCCCTTTGTTGACTTTTTTCTGGACTTGGTCCCGAGCGGTTTGACTCGATGTTCATGTAGCTCGTAAAATACGTATTCCAAAAAAAAAAAAAAAAAAAGATCTGATCACGTGGTATGGTGGCGTACTAGACTGCGACCTACTCGCGCACTTCGCATCGTTGGAGCGCTGGAGTGTTGTAGAGCAGGAACTACATAGAGTCTAGAAGAGCATATAAACCACAAGCCGTTGGAAGTAACCAACTACAATTTGAATCACGGTCGCGATAAGCTCGACTAGTCATTTGAATCGCGGTTGATGGGTACATAATTCTTGGGAGCGTACATTATGCAGGCTTTTGTGCGCACGTTATAATCCATCGGACGTACGCTTTCAGCATCCCGGGTGTCCCAAGCTCCTTCTCTACTCCCGCAATCCACAAGTCCACCTCAGTTTCTAACACTCCTGCAGACAGAAGCAATAATCTCCAGGCGCTGAGGAGCTTCTAGGAAATTAGGTCAGTGCCCCCCACACTGAGACCGAGGATTAAATAAGTGAAAACCTTCATGTTCTCCACCATTATACTGCCGGCTAGTTCAGAGTTTTTGCAGTATTTCCCCGATCCGTTCCATCCAGTGGGTATGTAAAGGTTCTCCACCTGAATGTTCCCGAATCCGCCGTGCTCATGCAACCAGGATGAAATTTGATCGCTGAAATCCGCTCCTGTTCCATTGGGGAACTGCATTTTGGATGTAACTTTGGAACAGAGTTTAGCAAACGCCGTCGACATGCTCGGATTGAAGTCTTCGTCGTACAAAGGGACAAACCCTACTGAGGATAAGATTGCCTGCACAAGCTATCGCACTAAAAACCGACCATCTAAGAGCATAAGGATACCCCCGGGTTTAAGACAACGCCAAACGGTTTCGAGGAAAGTGGGGTAATCAGCTATCTGTGTAACACGCTGTGTGAGCTTGGTTCAGCTTAATGACCCGGCGAGTAATACTAACGCCAGTGATGACAGAGCGTACTTGAATCATATCAAGCTTGCCATAATATTCGCTCATATCCTGGTTAATGTCTCTGACCTCAAACATAAATTTGCGCGCGCATATAAGCAGCCGTTTAGAGGAATCTACGTTGGTGCTTGCCTAACGTTCGGAGGTACGTCTCTGCCAGCCGCATCCAGTTAGCGAATGCACATCAGCTAGGTGTACACTTACACCGGGGACGAGGGCGCCAGATCAATTCCAATTGCTTGCGCATGAGGAAACTCCCTTGCCATTTCTGAAATCCTGCGTAAAATGCAAGGCGCTGTGAAGGGCTAATGGCCTTGGTAAACATACCAGTCGCCAGAACCACTTCCAAAATCGGCGATCTGGACTGCCCCCCCGTTCTGGCTCCTTAATTGCTGTCGCATGACTTCAGCGTAACTCTCTGGATACAATCCACCCATAGCAATCGTTTGTGATCGGTGCTGGAGATTCAGTCGCTCCAGAGTACGGTGTCAATGCATAGACGGATATTTGCAGAAAAAGCAGCACTTACCTGCATCTCTTTGGAGTCAGCAGGTAGCTTATACCTCTAAGCAAATAGTAGTATCAAGGAAAATTGAAGGTGGTTGCATATTCACCTCGTTCAACGCGTTCACCTGCCGGCCATACAGCTCTCGAAACTTGGTGGCGCTAAACGCTGTTATTACTGGTTATAGGGGCTCGCCTAGGGAGTACTTACGGTCGCGGAGTGTCCATGATTTAGTTTGAGTGTAGTGTTGACTGCGGGATAGGGCAGTTCCAGACGTAGGCATGGTGTATCAATGCTCGGACTTTATAGACCAGTACCTGCAACTCGGCCATCAATAACACCGGCAGAAGAGAGAAGGGTTGTACAACTTGGAGTATAGTGTCTGCCAATGACTTATTGTTCGGAGGATGTGTCAGCTGCGCAGCATGATACCAGCGGCCGATATCGTGTGTGGCGAGGAGCTCGAGCGCGTTTTTCCGCTCGCGGTTCGAGCCATTCTCGGCCGGGCCTGCCCTTGGCTGATGAGTTTATTGTTTCAAGGCCATACGTACATCATGCGGACTTCTGTGCGCACACCACCACCCATCTAACATATGCCCTCAATCTTCCAGGAGTCTCGAGCTCTTTCCCCGCGTCCGCAATCCACGAGTCTACCTCAGCTTCCGACGCTCCCGTAGTAAGGAGGAAAGATTTCCAACTGTGGATGATAACCTGCAATGCGTTGTCATCATCCGTACAGGTGTTGGGAGTCAAACGAGGCAAACCTTCATGTTTTCTCTCATTATACTACCGGCCAGTTCGGGATCTTTGCAATATTTCCCGGATCCACTCCATCCAGTGGGTATGTAAAGATCACCCACCCGGATGTTTTCAAACCCGCCGTGCTCGCGTACCCAAGCTATGACCCGATCAGTGTAGCGGTGTACATCTGTTCCATTGGGCGTCCTCATTCTGGACGCCACTTCGTGGTACAGCTTGATAAACCCAGTGGTTGGATTTATTGGGCTGAAGTTTTCATCATACGCGGTAAAAGAGCCTGTAAGGTATGAGTTACTAGACCGAGAGCATAAAAAGATAACTGACTGTCCATGATCATGATAATGCCCCCAGGTTTGAGACAACGCCAGGTGGACTGGAGGAAAGTGGGGAAATCGATTATCTGTACAGCTTGCGGTGTCAGTTTAGCATCAGGGTTGTTTGGATTATACCAACCCCGCAGGCGAGATTGCGGGCATGGATCATGTCGAGCTTTCCATAATGCTCGTCCATGTTTTGGTTCACATCCCTGGTCTCGAATCTGTGTAAACGGGCGCATATATGAAGCCTCTTAGGGTCACGTATACTAGTTCGTACTTGCCTAACATTCGGGGGTGCGTCTCTGTTGGGGGTGCCGAGTCAGTTGGCAAATAAGCTGGGCATGGATACGAGGCGCGTGCTTACGCTGGAGATGAGGGCGTCAGGTCGATCCCAATCGCTTGTGCACGAGGGAACTCCTTTGCTATATCTGAGACCCTGTAGAAGGGATAAAAAGCTGGTGCCAACTTTACGGACGCACATACCAGTCGCCAGAGCCACTGCCAAAGTCGGCAACCTGAGCCGACCTGGATCCTAGTTGCTGTCGAACAACTTGAGCGTAGCTTTCCGGATAGAGCCCACCCATGGCAGCCATGAAGGCGTGGTGCTGTTTGTTTTGTCGCTGTGGTGTAGCAGGTCAACATTTTAAGCGAGTAGCCCGTGGCAAAGATGATACATACCCGCATCTCTCTTGGGGTTACAGGGAGCTTGTACACCTGTAATAGGTTTATTTCAGCTGGGTGGTTTAGAATTAACTGGCTCAGTACCTGCGTCGACGTGGCATACCACTCTTGCTGCCCAGTATTGCTAGAAATCGAAGGTTATTGAGTCAATGGCAATGAATCAGCAGCCTCTTACCGCTTTGTCATGCCTGGTGTATTGTTCGAGCTATGATGATGACAACTGGGCGTAGAGCCGTGATGGAGTCGAGCGTTGCATCCTGAGCTTTATAGGCCATGCTATAGCAAATTGCCCGTGAAATCCGAGTCTGAGAGACGACTTGTCCATATGGAACGTGCCGGCCGTTCCTCGGGGATCTTATAGTATGGATCACCGCCGGATGATGTGTATCTGGCCCTGCCTGATAGTCTATTCGTGTTATAGGGTCAGCTATGAGCCTCCCGTCAGAAAAGAGATATGTAGCTCGGAGAATAGAACCCAAAGAAGCCGCCGAGGATCGAGAATGTCAGGATGGAACTATTAGTACTGAGGATAAAGGTTTGGGTCCAGTAACTCCTTGGCCGAGAGATATGATCAAGTTCCAATAGGTGTGTGTCAGGTTATCATAGTTGCCTTGTGTGCCTCGTAGTAAGCTGACCCGAGTCGAAGTACGAGTATTGTGTTGAAATGGGAGAATAGCCATCCAATTAAGCAACACTTAAGGGTGTTGAAAGGCATAAACGTGAGCGTTACGCGCAAGATAATAGAGTGACAAATAAGCTACCGTCCGCTCAGCTTTCCAACACTATCAAGCAGCAAGCCGAGACAGGACTCAGTAGGCGACTGCCGCCTCCAACGTTCAATCACATGACGAGTGGCGCGCTCTGTGTGGCTGTATTTTGACCCGGTACCTCCCGCACCGTTTCCTCCCACCAACTCGTTCTCAACGCACCACGAAATCATCATGAGCGCTGCCGCCTGGAGAGCACATTTCTCGTACGCACTAGTAGTTTATCGTATTGAAACCATTTCGTTGACCCTATGCTGCAGGTACAACGCCTACTCCCTCATCGCCGGTCGCGCACTCGCCCGTTCACTAAACGAGAGTGCCCGAGTTGCTGTTGAGAAACGCGGGCTGTCGGCGTTGAAGTTCCAGACGTGGGAGGCGGGCAAGGCTAGCGATTCTGTGAGTAGTGTTATTTGGGGTCTCGTCAAGGCGAATGCTGATTGCGCGATAATTTCAACAGCAATGGATCGACCCGCCAAAGGACGCCGACGCTCCTCCTAAATCTGCGGCTGTTTGAGGAGGATGGAAAACCTGAGATGAATGTGGATTAAAATGACGCTGCGCGATTGTAGACCCAGAGTATTGGTGGATAAATTTGCCCCCATCCGGCGCTTCACCCAGGTTTCATTCCGTCTTCTGTGCGACAGAGGACTCGGTACATCATTATTTTTGAGACGGGGTTCACGTAGACCAGAATAGGCTACAGGGCGATTGGTACGTAAAGATAACTCGTGGGTTTGGGATAAAACTTGCTTCTTGGCTTATTGGGAACAAGTGATCTACCAAAGCGGTCATCACACGGGCTCAATAAATGCACGCAACTCTTCTGCCAAATCATACACGTCAAACTAGTACAAAGAAATCTGTGGATCTGCTGGGAACGCAAACAGGAAACGTGCGTATGGATGCGATGATTGGAACATGCGGTCGAGAAATTCATTGAAACAGCAATAGATCAGAGAACAGACACGACTCGCCGCTTGCTGCCAATGAGCCTATGCGGTGACACCAGGGCAATCACGGGAAATATGTCCCTCGGAGCCGCAAGTATAGCAAGCCCGTCGCTGGGGTTGTGGGCAGTCTTTTGAGATGTGACCCTAAATCGAGCGTAAGTCAACGGTCACAAGATCGATGGTGGACACGCGTACCGTGCCGCTGCAATTGTAGCATTTGGCGCCCTGAACGCAATCGCGGGACAGATGTCCGACCCCACCACACGAAAAGCTTAAACGTAACTTTAGATCGGGCGCCGGCGTGGTCCCAGGAAACAGGCTCACCATGTCTTGCCGGAAGCACCACCAAAGTTCCCCCCTCCACTGTACCCGCCACCAGACGAGGTGGCCTCGGGGCAAGACCTCGCAATGTGGCCGACCTTGCCGCACTTGTAACATTCGGTCGTGGACGAGCCGCCACCGTAGCCACCGGACGACGCCCCGCCACCCTGGTTCTGGGGGCAGTCACGCGAGATGTGGCCGGTCTCGTTGCACTTGTAGCACGCCTTGGGCTTTGCCTCCATCGTGCAGTCGCGCGAAACGTGGCCCTCTACGCCGCCTTGTTGCAAAGCGCGATTAGTTGATGAAATCACCGCGTTGGCTAAACGTACAGTTGTAGCAAGTGGGAGTACCGGCCTTGGGGCATTGCGCGGCCTGGTGCCCAACTGAACGACAGATCACGAGAGCAGATCATTCAGAATGGTGAACAGTATTCATTGACGAATAGTTGTAGCGCCACACAGTCGACCGCGTCCCCGTTAGCATAGCAATAAAGGCAAAATCAACCTCGTCAGCTCCTCACACCTCGGATATGAATAGGATGGATGGGTGAAAAGGGAGAACTGGAAGAAATCGCAAAAAGCGCCATCAACAAATTATCAACGCACAGCCGCCACAGTTGAAGCATCCGCGTCCAGACATGTCTTGCAAGAGCTAGAGATAGGTTAGACAGAGACGCGACAGTGGCAAGCAACGTACTGTACTTAAGTCGGTGGATGTGGTGGTCGAGTTTGCTGTTTGCCAAAGCCTCGAGGGCAAAAATATCGCGGCTCGGGGTCCTAGCGCTCCAGGACGCGCACCCCGGATATTCCTGCTCCACGTCCAAAATATATTAATCTCCTTACTTCTGCCCGTCACTCGGCCTCGAGGCACGGAGGCGAACATGCACCATGCACCACCCGATTTCAGCTTGCTGGGCGCGCTGAGCATACTTTCATATGCTCGCTTGCGATACATTGCACCTCAAGGGTAGATAACAAGGGTCTGCGACTTCGTAAGGTTGTCTAGCTTTGTCCGTGCCACCACGACGGGTGACATTACCCCACGCCCACTTTTACGCTCCAATGGAGAATAATGACCACGAGCGATCCGGGTTATTGAGCGAGGAGCCCGACGATCACAGAGAGCGAACGCCTTCTCCATTTTCGGATGACGAAGAAACCGTGAAACCCACCAAGGCGGTTCCCCACAGGCAAATCGGCATCATCGTCTTTGCCAATGCGATGGTTATAGGAGCATTTCAGGTCATATACCCGTTTATCAGTAAGTGCCTTTTGCCACACCAGTTGGAATGGGATAAACTGAACAATCCAGACCAGATGATCGTTGAGTTGGGGATAGCAAAAGGCGCGGATTCAGCAGGATACTACTCTGGTGTATTTGTAAGATATACCTATTCCACAGTTACTTTGACTTGACACTCCCACAGGAAAGCGCGCTCTCTTTGGCAGGGTTTGTAACAACCATTCCATGCAGTTATGTCAGCGACGCCCTTGGACGAAAGCCAGTCCTAATCATCAGTATGCTCGGTACCATCATCTCCTTGGTCTTCTTTGGTATCAGCACGACATTCTTTGGACTGCTCACAAGCCGGTGTATTGGAGGAGCATTCGGACCAAATTGGACGTGGGCCGCGTCGTTTACTATACTCGGAGAAATTACAGATCCATCTATTTCTGCCACTGCCTTTTCGGCAATAAATATCGGGTACTCTATAGGTGAGTCTCGCCAGCTCTCAGGTGTCACTTGAGCCTTGAAACATGCA
>WSTG01000388.1:0-19342 GCA_019616325.1 Ceratobasidium sp. 394
CGTTTCTGTGCGCCGGTACATGTGGGTATGTCGGCGCTTAAGCGCTGGTTACCGCGGGTTCCCGGGCGGGTTCCTGGTGCATTTTGAGCATTCCGGCTCCGGCTCCGGCACCCGCATTGCGGGAAAATGCCGGAATTTTCCGGCGGTAACCGGCAAATACCGGCTGCCGGATTCCTGCACGACAGCTTTAAGCTGCCTGTACAAGGTATTGTGGATACCTTTGTTGGGTGGATAGGGCTGAAATCGGCTTATTCTAGCGCTACCCCCGGTGACGGTTCATGGCCCCATCCAGCCTCTGTCGTACAAGGCCATAATGACACCGAGGATGAGGGCGAGCAAATTGTGCGAGGCAGTGTCCTGGGAGATCATCCCTTGGATAAGCAGTCGATTCACCTTCCGCATTCCGATGGTTTTGGTCCACAAGACTTCGATGCTAGCGTGCACTTTGATGGACCCTCTCGTGCCCCGATCAGACGGTCTGCCACGCCTATCCTGCGCGGCCGGCTTGCTCCGAGCGAACATGGCGATTCCGATGCCGAAGTCGACAAGTCAGGCGAGCGCTCCCTCGTGGATCAGGTTCAACGAAGTCGCTCGACTAGTGTATCGGCCGATTCATCCGGACCCGATGGACTACCCGAAGTTGGTCGAAGAGGAGCGAGATCGATCCCCTGTCGCGATCACTGGGTTTGTTTCCGGTTCGCGGCAGCGAAGGGATGTATCATCGCAGGTAGGCTAATAGGACATTTCCATGTGATTTATTTCTTACGTTTATGTAGACTGGGTATATCGAACGGGACACGACGCGCTACGCTCCTTCACCCAGCAGTGGCGCTCGATCAACGTCCCGCTCACTCTCTCAGCCTCGCGGTTACCATGGTGTCCAACGCGGCAGTATTCTCGATCGTAGTCACTTTGTGGGCGCCGTACTGCTGGCCTTTCGAGATCCCAGATGATGGCCGAAGCGCCCAGGTACGAAGACTGGGAGCCTCCTTCCCGGCGGCAACTGAAACCAAGACCGTGGGCCGATCATGACTGGAGGATGCTCGCACACAATCTTCGACGTGTCCAGAAGTCGCAGGTGCTTTCCAGAGGATTATCATCTCGCGAAGAGCTGGATGTGCTGATGCTCAACGTACATGCCGTCGTGGACGGGTTCATAGAGGAAGGAGTGCACGGAATCAAACTGGAAGGAGAGTGGACCAGGTGAGCCCAAGACTTTTTTCATGTGTTGACGGGATAATTTACTTGAATACAGGTCTGAAATTATTGGGCGCGTGGTGTATCTGATAATCATGGAGCGGCACAAGAAGGACGGAACCTGGAAGAGTATGGCACTCAGCGATCCAAGCCTTTCCACTGTCCTCGCGGACATGACCCGGCCTCGCGCCACCCGCGAGGGCCCGGCGGAAGATCTATCTAGACAAAGGGTGTTGCCCACGGCTCTAGCCGAGCTTCCTGCGCCTTCGCGAGCCGCGGCAACGCAGCGTTTAGCAAGTCCAGCTCGAGATGCTCCCGGGGAAGAATCGGATGGACACGTCTCGGCGTCGGTGGATGGGACGAAAATGTATCCGAAGATGAAGTTCTTGGCCAGGGCGCGGCTTCGTCAAACGGGCCTTTCGTCATGGAGCGGCGCAGTCCCAAACGTAGCCCAAGCACCGAGGCACCCAAATTACCGTCGCACACCAACGCGTTCAAGCGTTGTGCAGCATTGCTAACTCTCCGAACCTGACCGTCCCCGATAATTCAAGTCTCGAATCTGATCAAGCCAGGTCCACTGCACCTTCAACTACCTTCTCCGGGCTCATCGGCTCTCAGCTCCATTATTGGCGGCCTCTCCCAAGCCCCAGTTACAGAGCCCACCGTGGGTTTTCCACAACTTGAACCTGTATCTCGCAACCCGATTGACCTTACGCATACCAACGAAGATGAACCACCAAGTTTCCCAACCTTGAATTGTGTCCCTGTGCCGGCCCGACCAACCCCCGCCCGACCGAGAGGACAAGGATGGGAGTACGAGCCAAGACAGCGACAACGAATACTGCAACAGAGACTACTATGGGCCGGGCCACACGCTTCTCAATACCAGAGTTGTTCTCCGGCAATCTTTTCCGTCAATGATCGATGCCTTGGCTCCCCCATCATTTCCGACCTTGTGAATGACGATACGGATGTGGACACCCTCAAAGAGCAATTTGAGGAGTCGCGGGGGGAGATTGAGGATACATTGGATACTTGGAGCTTGACTGTCGAAAACGATCTCGTTTCTCTCTTGAATTCTAGCACCGCTCGTGATGGCGAGGAGACAGAGGCTGAGACTCCCGGACTAGACCTGCAGCTCGCACTCCCCCCGAAATATCACGCTTTCTTTGAATTGCCGTGTGCCTGCCATCAACTGCCCCGTGCCGACTCGGTCTTTCGCATCGTCGACGATAATCCCTGCCCGCCTCCCTTATACTATCCTGAGCTATTCCCAAGCTTTCAATCTGGAGACCGGCACTACTTCAAACCTGACCTCGATCTCATAAGCAACGGCCCCTTGAGACTCGGGTATGTTTGGGATGTGGATGAGGTGGCCTGTTACGCCAAGGGTGTAGTGGCCGCCAAAGCGTTATTGAACTAGCTTGGGAGGCCAAATGCTGCGCAGTTCGAGTTGCAAGCGTTAGGCCCAAGGTTTTCATGTGGCCTTTGCTCGGACAAGCGGGTGAGGACGTGGAATGAGATGGTGAGCCCTCTACGACTTTTGATTTAGCTCTTGTGCTCACCCCGTACTAGGTCCACCATTATACTGAGACACTTGTTCACGCCCGGCTCGCCGAAGAGTATACCGGGTCGGCGAAGGGCTCGATTTCATACAACAACGTTCACTCTCAACTCCGACTCCCGAACCAGGGGTAAAAACAAATCATTGGATATTCTTTGAGTAGTGAAAGAGGCCGAAGAACTGCGGTCCAAATACCAAGAAGATCAGACTGTCGTTCAGTGCCTTTTATGCCAGAAATTGGGCATTTCGTTCTTGTCTCATCGGGACACGTTGGTCAAGCATGTGCGGAGCGTGTAAGTCCACTTTCTCTACATTATCGTCCATGGTAGTTAGCTAACCCAACTCAGCCACGCTATTAAAACTCCTAAAGCCGAGCATTATTGGTATACGCTTGAGGAGCAGCTACATGTCCACATCCGTGATGGAGCGGAATCTGTGTCTGAATCATCGAGCGAGGCAGAATCGATGGATGATACCAAGTTGGGATGTGGCTAGGGTTCATCAGGTCAGATCTGTCGGAGCAGCCGCCAGTCACGGCCGAATCCACTGTTCTCACATTGACTGTTCGCTATATAAATGTTAGGTTCCTCCAGCGACGAAGCCTCATGTCCAACCTACGCACCCGCCTATCATTCCTACTCGGCGACACCTAATCATCCTCTTGCCTCGGACTTAACAATGGCATCAGTAGTACGAACCAAGCCAAATTCCGCCTGTACCTACCCCTTATAATACCAATGCTGGTGCCATCTGCTATGCCCGCGGCAGCTGTATGAATCTGGGCTCGGCAGCGGCAGCCTGTGTCTGACTATTTGTCTTCTCGCGCGAACATGGTGAGGCGCAGGGTGAGTTCCTGTAGTTACTATCCGTTATATAAAATGCTAAGGTTTGTGCACAGTCTGCGTCGCATCGCCCCAGTAAAGAAGCCTCGTCGTCGACATGCCGATCCTGTCCGCTATTATCCCGCCCAGGGTGACCGCGGAGGAGCAAACCCACGTGCGATACATCACCGACCTCCCATTATTGGCTCTGTCAATATCTCACGCGCCGCCAGATCCACCTTTTCATCGTCATGACGATGTACAACCACGACAGATTATTGTCCGTCAGGATCTGAACGGTCCACCTTCGTTACTACCTATACCTGAACTATCCAGTACGGAGGCGCCCAGTGTGGGGGGCCATATCGAGCGCCATCGTTCAATAGCCCGTATGGAGCTCCCAACTTGACGGACACCCAAGTCTCCAGATGGCAACAAACTGAGAAAGAGAAGGCAAAAGGTTTGTTTGCCGTGTCTGACTATGTACTTCGCTTATAACTCAAATTCGCAGAATCATTTCCGAGATAATTAGAATGATCAAACGGGCGACAATATTGAAGAAGTCCCCGAACAATCAAAATGGAAGCGTGGGTAGCAAGCGGGCGATGGCGTTACGCGATGGAAATTTGGATTAGTGTGCTGGGAACGCATGCTGCAAAAGCAATGGGAGAAGCGCTCCGTGAGTTGGATAGTGATATTTTCTCGTCATGTATTAACTGTTGGTTCAACATGAACCGCTTAGCCTGCATATAGCCGCATTTATTAGGCCACCCATCTTTCGGCAACCGCTCTGGCAATAGCGGCCCAACCATGTGGGAATTTGCTGCACCCATTTATGTTTGGGCTACGTGTGATGTACCGGATAGGAGCGTCTGGGCTTGACCCCGAGCGACTTGACTTTAGCTTCATGTGCTCGTAAAATGTGTATTCCAAAAAAATGCGGTCACGTGATTAGGTGGTGATAGTCATGACACGTGACCGTGTTTGTGTTTTCAAAGAACCACCGAGCAACATGCCCCGAGCTTCGCCCAATTCGTTTGCTTTAAATACGGAGTAATGTCATTCTTCAGCGACTGGGCGACGTCTTGCTGCGGTCTCTCCATGGCCAGGCGGGGTTTTGTCCATCGTTGGTTTTGATAAAGCCTCCACATCCCCGCTTCGTTGTTTCGGACATGTACGACTGGGTGACGTCCTGCTGCGCTCTCTCCATGGCCAGGCTGGGTTTTGTCCATCGTTGTATGTTCAATGCCCAAGTGGTAGCAACGGGGGCACTGCATGGGGCGAGGCAAAGGGCTTGCTGCGATTTAAATTTTGTCCCGTGTCAGACTAGTGGACAGGCCTGGATCGCAGGGTGAGTGGTGTCGTACTCGACGAGAGGAGGGATGCCGAACGTAAGGCTCGAGATCGCGTCCGCGTATACAAAACGACCTAGCTCGTACTGGTGGGAAACGAGTACGTGGGCAAGAGAGACCCCACTCGAAGCCGGGTCACGAGGCAACAGCGATGGGCCCGCAAATGCGATTTGCATAAATGTGGGGGCCATCTGGCGCATGAGTCTATAACTCGAGTTGGCGTCCGAAGTAATATATTTTAGGGACGAAAGCTAACGTACCCAACTCAACGTCATCAACTGGACAAAACCTAAAGTCGAGTCAGAAGCGCACCTCCAATGCGCCAGAAAATCGCCCAATTAAATCATCCAAACTCTTACCATTGTCAGACGCCACACAAAGCCGGTCAAATCGATCGAGCCACGGGATGTAGCCACGAATGCTTGCACAGTCTCCGTCTTGGCGTAACGTCTCGAATATCTGTGCGCCGAGATACATCGACCAGTGGGTTATGCTCGATGAAACTATTCGTGAAATGAGCCGCCCCCGGATGAACATCATGTAGACTTTCACCGGTTTAAAGCATACGAGCTCAAACAACGATCCGCCTAGTGGACTTTAGTGGATTTAGTTCTCCGCGATAGCAACAAGCTTGTGGAGACTTACATTGCGACATGATAAACCGAATTGTCACCCCAAACAAATGTGGATTAGGGACGAACCTAGGAGGTAGGCAAAAGTGCGTACACGAGCTAGGAGAGGCTCTAATCAATTTTTTCCTCGGTTGACTCGAGGGCACCAAATCATTAGTGCGGGAGACTGATCCCGGCAGGTCTTCATCATTGGCAAAAGAATTTGAGTAGTGTGGGCTCGTTGGTGCAAAGGTGAATCGCTCAGCAACTTTGCCGGGCCGAGGGTCCGTTTTGTGGTTTTCTATAGACAGGGGTGGAAAGGAGTGCCGGTAAAGCCCAAGTGGTTGCTGTGACGGAGCCATGCTCGGCGCTGGCAGTTTCGAGGGTAAATGGGGCAAGGTAGTCTGCTTCGAGCATTTAACTAGTTAGCATCGCCGAATCAACCTCGCCCGAGTACACACACATCCTGGATCCTGTCAGGTTGGGATGCTTGCGGTGATGGCCAAACCATCGGCTCGCGTCAGCATACGATTCACCGCATTACAATTTGACCAACACTCTTACCTGATCCGGACCGCCGAGCCTCCCCGCTTAAACTAGATGACGAATGTGCGGGGGATGGTCTCCCGCTCGTACCCCAAGCATTTGATCCCACCCTCGATGCATCGTGTGCAATGCGGCCGAGCCCGGTCGCACCGCTTCTTCCTATATGACCCCCGGTCTACTCAGTTTAGCCGTTGGATGACGAGGAGCGTAAGACCTGGAACTCACCTCCTTCGGCGCGTTATGCAACTAGTCAGTGGCGGGCCGGGTATGCGTTTAACTTTCATTGCGGTCACAAAATCGGAATGACACTATGAATGTATTACGAGTGGAAGGAATGTCTTCGAGCAGGGTTGGTGGTGGTCGGAAATGAGTCCCCAGCCACGCTAATTCCGGCGCTTAGCCTCGGAACCTGACTGCGGGGCTAATGACCGTTACGCCCGAGCCTTGCTTGGCAGGCCGGATTCACTTGACTAGGCCTATTTTTCACGGCATCTGAGCGGCGCACACGTATATTTATCAGAAAGGAGCAATTATCCATAAAATATTTACGGTTCTCAAATGCAATCAATCTATCCGCAACTCGCTTTCCTCGACTCTATATAGTCACCCCAAGTAACCGGCGCCCCATCGACCGCAGAAGTATGCCAAAGGTGATCAATGACTGAGACCAGCCCAACGCCACTCGTTATCCACGCCTTGTTCCCTGCGGACTTCATAATAGCATCCCGAAAGCGACCTCGCTGGATTTCACTCGGAGTAGCTATCGCGGCCTAATCAAGGATTTAGTCGGAGAGTTAAAGCGGAACGGAAAAGACTAAGAACAAAGAGAGGGACGACCAAGTGGACGCCGGTACCAATGCTGTGCTCCACGACGGAGACGAGCTGGCCAATCTGTCGAGTAGAAGACTCGACGCGCGGATCATGACTTGCCACGCTACACATTCCCTGGATACGAATAACAACATTAATGTACGTAAAAAACCAATAGGCCCCAGGCGTACCATGTACAAGTATATAAGCACAGCGTGCCTCCAAGCCTCCTGCATCGCCAACTTTGCAACAAGTTTCTGCAAGTCACCATTCGGTTCGTGACCGCCCTTCGGACACCAAGCCCAGACGCTCTCCTGAATATCTTTCCAACCTGAGTCCGACCCAGAGACGCAACTCGAATCCCGCGTTCTCCAAATATTGATCTTTACAATCGCCATCACGAACTCGGTCGCACAACCGTGAACCCATTCCAACACGAGCGCTTCCTGCGTTTGTATGAGGTGATGCGACGTATTGTACTCGACCAACGGAGATGTGCCAAACATAAGAGTAGAAATCGCCTCCATAAAGACGTATCGTCCGAGTTCGAGTTGAAGGGAAGCGAGTGTGTGGGCGCGGGATATTCCGTTGGATGTTGGTTGATGAGGCCGGAGGGTTGGATCGGCAAAGGCGATTTGCATAAAAGTGGGTGCGAGGCGACGTAAGAGGGAGTATGCCGAGTTGATGTTTAATGTGATGAATTTTAGGTACGACACCTACCGGCCGATGGAAATAATAGCCAGCACACGTGACCCGACTCGACTACAAGAACCATCGTACCTCCAGTCCACTGGTTAGTTGATCGACCAAATCATCGAGTGTCCTGTCATTGTCGGATATGACACAGAGACGATCGAACCGCTCGAGCCACGGGATGAACTGACCGACACTCGATTGACGTCCGTCTCTCAGAAGCAGTTGGAGTATCCTAGCACCAAGATCATCGACGTGAGCTATTCGCGAATTTACTATCTGTGCGACGAGTCTGGATTGAATGAGTTTCGTGGAAGATCGTGTTGGAGCGAAGAATAAGAGCTCAAGCCATGGTTCGTGTGGAAATTTCTGTGAGGCCGTCACTCCGTGAGTACGGAGTTTAAAGCCTCACATTGCGACATGATGAATCGTATGGTTCCATCAGAACTCGACGCGTGCGGGATAATTTGAGGAGGGAGGCTGTAACCGGAGTTAAGGTCTGAACCGGGAGTAAAAGCTCAACCGAGAGATTGAGTATAACGTGTTAGGCTTTGGGCATCGTTGATCTAGATATGAATAAGCATTAAACATGCATTAACCCGATCCTCCGTGAACTCACCGTGAGAACCTCCCCCCTCGAAACTTTCTCAGAAGATTCCTGAGCTACCCAACCGATAAGTAACACGGCCCAGGACAGCACCATCATCCATACCACAATTGGGACGCAGACCTTCACTTTCCGAGGTGGATATCCCATCTGATGGGTGTAGTGCAAATCGCGGGCTAACACGTAAAGCCCCCTTGAATACAGCGTTGGCAGAAGGGGCGCGTACGGTCACATTTCTTTCTCCTGTCCAAGGTTGGCTCTGCTCAGCTTAGCCTCCACTGCCGCAGCGTGCGTAGTGACTTGGACTTGCCTATTTTTGCAGGTTACGCAGCTGGTAGGAACTGGCCCAGACCGATGCATCGAGATATATCCTTGTCGAATTAACCACCGTTATACAAGTCAGGAGAAAGTAATGAACAGGATTGGTCGGTGGTGGTTGAGGCCGAGTTACCTTCGAAACCATGGGCGCTTAGCTCGAGGTCACTAACCGAATTTATCCGCTTGAGCAAAACTACCACCATCGCACGCTCCCGTCCATAGTCAAATTTGCTCGATCCATGTTCTCGAGTGCCCCTTCGTGTTATTGAAAGCGACATCGCATTGACGTCCTAATTCTCCTTGTCAACTCATTCTCTCTAGCGACTCCCGCAACAGTTCCGGAAACGTTTGTCTCACAGCCGAATCATGTGCGATTGGATGACTTGTACCCCGCCCTGATATCGCCCTCTAGCACCCCCTCGCATCTCGCAATATGGCTACGCAACTTGTACTTGACGACTCTCCCGCAAGACTCAACTCTCATCATCTCCTTTGCGTCCCTGCTATTTGTGCCACCATATCCACTTTAATACTAGTCATCCAAAAATACTCTTCGGGTTTACATCTGCAGGGCTCTACTCTAAACCGCTCGGTTCAAAGTGTGAGCGCGGCTCCAAGATTGTATTCATCTGGATTTCCACTTGCCACGACCTACCGATCTCGTCCAGATCCCGACACCCGAGCCAACGCATGGAAGATATTTAGACTAGTGGCATGTTTTGCACTCATCATGCTTTCCATCGCCGCGATTTCTCTTGCGGAGCCTTGTCAAAGGACAGCACCCAATGGACCAGACAGCCAGGATTTGGTTTCGGAGATGAAGTGTGGATTCGGGCACGGACATGGACATGGACGTAAACACAAAAATCGACGGTCGGTAGACCTATGTCTTAGCGAACCACAAACCGAACAGCTTCTGTTGGGCGTATTTTATGTAAGTACCCTTCCGGTTCCGGGTAAACCCCCGCGACAATAAGCATTCCAGGTACACGCAACCGTTTTGGCTCTCCTCGCCGTCGCCCTCGAGAGCATATTTCGGATGCTCTGCAACTCGCATCTTGTCCTACTATTAATCCTCGCCCTAATGGTCGATTTTTGGGTCGTCATCCTCCCCACTATCGCTACTTGGCTTTCCTCGCCATCGCGCACACCACTCGAATGGGTCTCCTGGGCTCGCACCGCCGTCCTCGCTTTCGCCGCTATAGTTATACCCGTATATATCCAGCGATCCTATATCCTACAGCAACAAACCCCCAAACCATCCGTCTCTAATCGTACCGCAACCGGAAGACTAGTGGCGAAAAACCTGACTGCGAGATATTCGCCCAACGGCCCAGCAGCACTGAGTAGGGTCTCCTTCGTAAGAAACCCTGGTCAACGCACTTGTGTCGTTGGAACCGTCAGAAGTGAGTCCAGTCGAATTAGACATTCGCGTGAGAACTGACTCCTTGGAAGGTGGGAAACGCACACTCGCCCTCACACTTTTACGAGCAATCCACACCCACGGGACAGTATACCTCGAGTCAGTCCCGTTCTCCATTCGTTCGTTCCAGAATCGTGGCCAACTCTGCGCAATCCCAGTGGTATATCGACCCATACGAGAGCCCCTGAAGCACTGCACGTGCATATAACCTTTATCTCCGAGCAACCTGGGGTTACTTTTGGCACCGTCCGCGAAACGTTGGATCCGCAAAAAGCTAATAGCGACGTCGCACTCTGCTCTACTTTACGTTCCGTCAGCCTGGAAGTCGGATTGGACGCTTTAGTGGATGATTTATCGGAGGAGCAAAGGGTCCGCGTTCTACTTGCCAAAGCTATCAGTTGGTGGGCCGAGCATAGCGGGAGTGATAGACATCTGGCTGAATAGAAATCTAGTCGGAAGAAGGTGGTTATTTCGGAAGACGGAAGCGAAGGTTAGTTCATTCTACGAGACAGTATTCGGAGCCAACATCCATCGTCCGATAGAGCTCACAAACACCGTCCGATCGACCCTTCAAAACCAATTACCCCATTCAACACTCGTCGTACTTACCAGTCAGCTATACTTTGTTCGAGACATAGGAAAAGTACGTCGACTGAAAGCTTGCCACAAATTACGTTCCCAATGAGAGTTTCTATAGGTGTTGGTGTTTGAGGCCAGAAAAGCTGTAGAGTTTGGTTCCCCCTATGACTTGTTGCGCAAATGGTCCGGTCCGTTCAAAGCGATGGTAGACGCGAGCGAGATGAAGGATGAGCTTTATTCGAGGTTCCGCAAGTGAAGTTATTATGTATAATGAATATTTCTTGGTTCTATTGTGGCAATGGTTAGTCGTTGACATAGCCGGTCGTTGAAATTTTGGCGATAATTTTCGGGATATAAACTGGAGAAAGACAGCGCAAGAACAAGAATTGAGGAGCACGTGCTTCGACTCGGACGATAACAACGATAATCGTGGTATACAATATGGCTTCACGAGAGACACCAGAGTCTTATCCCAGCAGGCAGGTTGAGTATCAGCCAGTCGTCATTTTGATAACAGAAACAGCAGCCCAAGCGGGTATTGTGCCATATAGTCCGGCTATATGCACACTTTTCAACTGACTTTGTCGTAGGGAGTATTGCACATGCGGAAATCCTGGGAAAATAGCATGTATAACTGAGAACAGCACAATAACGGCCAATATGGGTGTTGGAGTTTTCCTGGTATTGTGGTGTAGCTTGAAAGGGGCACCGTTTTATGCTGTAATATCCAGTTAAACGGTCGGACTATAGGCAAAGGATGACAGTACGCCGGATGATGACCGAGATTGGGTGGCAATTCAAAAACGGCAGTATGTCACGGAAGATTATGAAGGCGGGAAGGGACCTCCCATATTTCGTTATAAAGAACGTATAGGATAAGACTAATTTTATACGATTTTGAATGGATTCCATTCTAAGCTAGATATGGTATGAACATGAACAAGAGATTTATAGACAGAACTAAGGATACAACTCGACCTAACAACACGGCGAATATTGATAAAACAACCAAATACGTATGATGCTACTCATCTATTGGAAGCACGGCACGACGCGAAATAACATAATCATTCCAGACAACTGGGCAGCCGTCTTTGGCAGCACCATGCCACAGATGATCGAGGACGGACTTGAAATCGGCACCTTGCAGGACCCAGATCTTCACGGCAGAAAAGGAAGCAATCCTCTTACAAACCAACGATCGCTGCTTCTCCAGTCGATCGAGCAGCTATTCCAGCCTAATAAATCGTCAGAGTGTGCATAGCCAGGTTGGGTAAAACACACGATTAAGCAGGGGACAAACAAATGCCGGTCAATGGAGTCTCTATGCTTCACCGTACTCAGAAGTTGTATGATTTGGTGCACTGATCGGCCAATTCGGGGGTCTGCAGAGTTGACCCCACACATACCCTGCATACATCATGCAATCAGACTTTGTGAAGCCGCAAGTTCCAGAATTCTCACCATATATGGGGTAAATGAACAATACACGTTTCCAGCACTTGTGAACAGCCAAGTGGACTATCGAAATGCACGACTCGGACGATTGATCAACGAATGGGATGCAATCTTTGATTTCAGTCTCGAGGTTCAATCATGCATTCACGGGAGGCCCACTTTGCTTGAGCCCAAAGGATGACCTTCCAGCATTGATTCAACCAAGCAAGACAACAAACTCTTTGGGGCACCCATAGATCCACTCAAACTGCCGATTTCCCAACTTAATGCTTTCGGAAGCAGTGTCGTAATGCACAAGCGGATGAGTCCCAAATATTAACGCAGCAATGGTGTCCATCCAAACAAAGTGACCTATTTCCGGATTTGGCAGGTTGATTGCATGAGGCAAAGAGATTGCGCCTAGGCGGCTCCAAATGACAGGATAGAAGCGTGCAACCTGCTGAAAGACTGGAGCTGCATGCTTCATAAGCGAGTACCCCGAAGCATTATCCGCAGTGATAAACCTTAAACTGGCCAACTAACACCCGTAGAACCGAGAAGCTTAAGACTCTGGCCCAATCAGCCAGGAGAATAACTCATATCTATCATTCCGGTTAAGCGGTTTTCCATCTCTGAGAGACCCGAGTTTTGACTGGGATTCGTGTCAATTTGGTAGCGAAGTTGGTTGATTCGACGGGTGAAAGCATCCCAGTCGGTTCGATCAAAGTTGTCGAGTAGCGCTTGGATTATGTTGGCACCAAGAAACATGGATGAATGTATAATATTCGACGTTTTAGCCCGCATCTTGAGACCATCTTGCAAGTAACTAGGCGGCGATCTAAATGCAATCGGATCGAGTAGCCTCACATTTAGGCGCTCCATGTTAGGATGTATTAAATCTAGAAGGTAGCGTTACACTTGCATTGGCTTATTATAAAGGGTAATGTGTTACTGACGATCCGAGGATCGAGTGTAAGGTTGCTCCAGAACTTTTGGGTCGGGGAACACCGAAGAGCACCGGCACTCGGTCGTGTCGAAGGGACAACTGCAAAATGGCGCCGGGCTAAAGCAAGAATTTCTTCATCTTCTTTAGTTGGAGTCGGGTCAGGTTTGTTGAAAGTTCGAGAATTGAAGAAAAACGCAGGACCCGGGGGATCTGGTAATCCTCTTATTGTTAAAACTAAACACCTCACGCAATAATCAGTACGATTTACCTGAGGTAAGCCAGACTGGGTTGGATATTATAGTGGAAAGCACGCGCTGGATCATTGGAGGTGGTCCGGTCGTGAAGCCAGGGTCAGAAAAAGGCGGGATCAGGGGGGATGCCGGGGAGACTGAGAAAGCCCGGCCTGGAATGTCGTATCCTTGGCAAAGCAGCCCCGAGCGGATACGCACATTGCACACTGGCTCTGCTCCATCACATCGTATGTTTCTGTATATATATTAATCACAAACTCGAGAAACCATAAACGGAGGAGCTGGACTTGAACTTGCCTTTGACTGCAATTTAAACACGGATTGGCCGGCTTAGCCAAGCTATTCTGCGTGAGCTGGGACCTGAATGTCGGCACGCCGACTTAGCTCGGGTAGGGGTTGTGCAGAGAGAAATTATACATGGATGGGGGAGAGCTAAAGCGAGTGCAGTACAGCCGAGCAATGTGCTCCGAGCCTTGGCTAGTTCAAACAAGCACGTGAGGACAGAATAACTAGGCGCCGATATTCCGGGAATAATGTTGTGCAATTGCTTTTCAAGTAAAGCTCTGGTCTAGGACAGTAGAATTCATGAGGCCATGGCTAGGCCACGCAAAAAAGTCCTAACAACGTATTGGATGCGTGATGTGGTGGTTGAGTTCGGAGCCCAGTGCCTATGTTTAGCTCAGCAAGCTGATGTCAGGTGGGCGCTACCCGTTTTGGTCGCGGTCCTTCAAGCGCACATCACCTTGCTTTAGGGACCAGCATGGTTGGCCCGGAAGCCTTCGTGGAGAGTTCCGTGGTGGTTACGTGTGTACCGGAGTCAACCGGTAGAATTTGAAATCAACCGAACAGCAAGTGGTTTAACCTGGTGCTTTCGTGGTGCTCCGTGGTGGACAATAAATATGAGTCATACCCTCATTCTAGAGCGTCGCCTGCGGCAACAGCAACCTTGCTCGGGAATCGTGTGCCACGGAAGAGAACTGTTCGTGAGGCATTAAGGTGTAGATGTTAAACTAGGGAATACAATCTATCCACAGTGCAAGAAAAGGATTACCGGGTTTATACAGTAGGTGCATCACACTTTGCTCGTTTGTCGGGTGTACCGCTGTCCTCCACCTCCGGGGCCTTCCGCTTTGTTGACGAGGCCACTGGTGGCACCCGAGCAGGGTAGGGCGCGACGAGTTGAAGCATACACCTGCTACTGCCGCTCATTGGGTAATTTGGGGCCACTGCACGACTGCTTTTCAAGTGTGCAGGTCACGTAGACGATCGACCCCGTCAGCCTTGCAGCAACCTCGTTCATGCGGATCAAGTTATCAGATGCGTCATGCTTCAAGAAACCGTGGCGTAAAATGGTTGGACCGCACACCATCAAATATTACGCGGATTTCGTCGGGATATCCCATGTCGAGTATTGAAACCCCTTCGGGGTATCTAGGTAATAGTATGGGTAAGTCGGAATAACCGAATTCATTCTCGACAACTGTAACTCACCACCTTCCCATTCGCTTCCGACACTCTCCGAACACCGGAAACTTAAATTAGTAATTAGGTTGAAGACTTCGAGGAAACATTCTACTCACCTGAGAGAGTGAGCTCCGCGCTTTCAAGGCACCATGCTCGAGAGTTTGACATTGACACACCCCGGGTCCGAATCAACCGATTTCGAGGCCGACCCTTGGCGCAATGTATCGTTGGTTACGGCGCGTCATGTTGTCTGCAACCAGTGGAAGGAGGCCGCGGTGACTCGGCACTGTCGAAAAGAAGGGCGACAGCTTTTCATTTGCCCGGCCAATGACACGATTCGAAAACGACCACTCATGCCGATTGAACGATACGTCGCAGCTCGAGCCAATCCCAGCGAGAGGCCAGGAGGCTTACCCGAGAGCGTGATGCTCGCGGTTACCCACAATGTCAAAACCAATTTGGATATTGCGAACGGTGCACGATGAGAGATTTTGAATGTCGTGCTGAGTCCAAATGAGCCCCTGTTCAATCCCACGGCTGCAGTTGTTACGTTGCAGCACTTACCACTTTACATCCTTGTCAGGTTGGCTCGTCATGGGCAGGTCATCAACCTCCCGGGCCTCGAGGCTTGTGTCGTGCCGATTGTTCCTGCATTGAAAAGCTTCAAGATTTATATGATGGACGTTCAGAAAGGCGGTAAAATTACACGGAGCCAACGGAGCGTCCGGCGCTTATTGTTTCCAATTACTCCTGCGTACGCGTTCACCAGCTACTGATCACAAGGGCAAATAATCGAGTCGGTTACAGTCGATATAACAACGCCTCTACCGGAAGGTAACTTACCTTGTTCAATGTTTACATCGTTCTTTCGAGGAGTTCCGGTACAAAACAATTCGACTCTTGCAGAACTTCGACGAGGGCATATTGATGCAACCGCTGGATGAGGACCTAGCCACCGAGGATAGGAGGTTAGAGAGGCTTGATGCAGAGACTCTGTCGTGGTATAGCCAGATGCTACCCGAGTTTAACCTGTAATATGCATGATCTTGTGCTTTTCTGTAGCTGTCTGCCCGTCTTATTCTGTCGATAAATTAAGTTTTCAATTTCCTAGATATATTTCTCCTCTCTATCTACCTACTACCAATACAGGCTTCGGATTTTAGCTTGCGGGCCTTGTTCAAAAAAGAACAAAAGACACGACAAACCAGACTGTTGTGCCAATGTTTGTGCATGTGCACGTGACTGGCGGAAGCTCATGGTGACATTTTTGACCCATGTAGGACCTTGCCTGAGCAGGTAATTTGGGGCACACAAAATTCATTTAATTTGTTAAATTTCCGCCTACATGATTTCAGCAATCATCGAGGCTGTTTCCTCAATACCCGGAGACAAAGGAGCATCCGACTAGGACCTGGGCACCATCTTGACCTCAAACGTTAAAGATATGTTGTACCATAAGTGATTTATGGTCAAGCAACCCACAGCAAAGGCCCCCCCAACACCGACCGCAACTATGAGCATGAATACAAGCTATGACATTTGCTTCTTGTAAAAGACTTTGCTTACGAGGTGCTGTATAATAATTTGATGCAAAATAAGCCAAACGTGACGTCGATTCAAGCATGCTAAGCAACTATGCACCCAATATCTCTTCATCGGGATACCCCTGGGTAGCCAAATACAGCGCGTGTGTTCGGAACCTCTGTGTCTTGGAGCCGAGCCATTCGCCGACTGGTACCAAGGACTTTTGAGAGTGTTTTGAGTGTCGAAATGATCAATGAGACAAGTAACGAGGAAAAGTTGGAATGCTAACCGTGTATTCTGCGCTTTGCATCACGAGAGAAGAGCTCCGCGACCTAACAGAGCTCGCAAAATGCTGAGATGCATTTACCGTACGTTAAACTTACCCGGTCCTGCTCACATCCAAAGTGGCTGCAGAGACAACCAGCGAGTGCTTGCATTAGTCAGCACCGTGGTTTGGCCCGGTATGACCGTGTGGTTCGCGGTGTGGTATGGTGGATTTCAAATACAGTCCCGGAAAGTTCCACCCATTGGCACCACGAAGCCACCGCGGAGCCACCGGGGCTTCGCCGACTGTGCTGGTCCCTATCGGGTACGTGAGAATTCCACGCGTGATGTTTGTCATCTGGCGCTTATCAAAATTACTCTCTCTTGGCTACTACCTCCGGACTTTTATAATGCCCCTCCGCAACTCTCCACCGTCGGCAACACAAAGAACGATCCCAACTTGCACATCACTCTAAGCTTGACCTACTCGAAAAACACACATTGTTGCCAGGTGCATAGTGGTCCCAAGGGCCTGGCAGGAGCAGGGGAGACATCGACCCGGGCACAAGCAACCACTCAGCATACCCATGCGGACCACATGACGGCGGGTACGGGCCTGGGTTGGGTGTGGTCAGGTACGGGGGCATGAGCGGAAGGTACGACTCGCACATGCTCGGTAGCGTGATCAGGGGCAGGGATAGTGGGAGGCTCGTGGGCTGGACCGGGCTTGTGGCATGGTTGGGGCTCGTCTGAGGCAGGGGCAGGGGATAAGGCCACGTAGCCTCAAAGCCGGGAAACGAGAGCTGGGCCGGCGTCGGTTCGGAGGCCCATTGCTCGCGGCAGCCCCAGCCCCAGCGGCCACTCCCGACATCGCGATCGGATCCACCAGAGGTACGCTTTAACGACTTGGGCGTGGGGGCACTCCCGCCCTCTTCCGTGGTGCAACGGCCGGCGGAGCCAGTGAGGGTCGAGTTTTGGGCGGCGAGCCGGGCTGAGCGACAAAGATAAGCAATATCGATGGGGGGCAGCATGGGGCTGCCTGGGGAGAGAGAGCTCATGATTTTCTCGTGTTTGCGCATGAGCTTGGCATAATCTGTGTGGATTGGGTCAAGGCGGGCAATCAGCAACGTTACTCAAACTCACGAAGACCGCATGTATTGCAGAGGGTGCACTGGCCATCCGGGCCACGGCACCATTCGGGCGTGTCGAGGATCCCGCACGAGTGGCACTGGCCTAGGGCCAAGGCCCACTGTGAAGAGTTGGATGAGCTGGGGCTGGGAAGCAGGCCTCAACAATGTACTCACGCAGCGCCTCTTGTATTTAACTTTGCCCTGGGCGGCCTGGTCAGTGGCGTGGGGGGCGCGGATGTCTTCCATGTCAAGGGCAGCTACAGCCTTGGCCAAGTCTTCCAAGAGGGCGGTGCGCTCGGGGACACCCTGACAACTAATGAGTGATGAAAGAGCAACAGAGGCAGGTCAACGTACTGCCTCTCGGGTGGCTGGGACATGCGGAGTGGCAGCATTGCTCGTTCCAGGCATGGGGCGGTTGGCGGGGGGGAAGAGGGCTAGGCTGCAACCGGCTTGCTCGTCGACAGCATCTACCCAGGGGAGATTGGGCGGACGCGAGACGTCAGGAGCTTGAGCTGGGGCGGGCATTGGCAGGGGGGTGGAGTTTCAACACTGGCTCGCGAGGCGACTTCCCGTGCAACCTCAGGGTCCAGCTGCAGGGTCCCCAATACAGTTTAGATGTATCATGCGCTCATGCTGTCCGCTGGTTCGGGTTCTTATATATCTCTTCCAACTGGTCTGGACATTCCACAGTATGAGAAGGTGATTACGCACTCGTCCCCCTTGTGCAAACGGGACAGGTTTAGTAGGTCGCTATCATATTACCTGATTGACACACCATATCCACCAATCAGCATCCACGCAGGTGACCGAACGGATGCACCAATACAATTCCAACGCCAGCCACCATATCACTGAGCTTATCTAAATTCCTTATCTCTCACTCGCTTAGCTCTGATGATTCGCTGTTTCGTGGCCGCGGCTCGCAGCACCCCATCGGTCATCGGGGCTGCTGCCGCATAGTGATATCCGGCGTTTCCCCCTGTTAAATAACTCTATCGCCTCATGCTGGTCTTTGTGGAGCTCTTCTGCCCTCGATCATTAGCCGTCGAAGCACTCGCTCGGTCAACAACTGGGGGCTACTGAGCCACCTATGGATCGCTTTCGTGGGGTTAAGTGTCATGGAAAGAAGTTTACGACTCCCGATGGTTGGTTGGGAGATTACGACTTCGCTTGGCTGTGAGTCTTTGGACGCCATCATACGAATAGGATATTCACCCGTCTAGCTGTACGCCTGGCATGCCATTTGGCAAGAAAAAGGCAACCCGTGCCCCACAGTTTTTTACTCTCTTGATGCGGACCTACCAATTCTCCTCGCCATAGTCTGTGGGCATGTCTTCTTCTGGACCTTCCGACTTCATTCTAACATGGGTGTCTAGGTTTCAACATGCCCTTGCCATGCTTGCCATGCTTATTGCACCTCCCATCATCTTTGCCTCTGCATTGAACCTCGGTCCAGATTTGCAGTCTTACATGGTATGCCCATCGCATTGCTAATCGTATCTTGGTCCTCAACTCCTGACGTAGATCAGCGCATCACTAATCGGTTGCGGTATCTTATCGCTTGTCCAAATGTCCCGCATCCATCTCTGGCGCAATTATCACCTCGGTACGGGGCCTCATTACCGTCGTCAGTACATCATTTGCAACACTCTCCACCGGCTTTTCCGTGAGTCTCCCCTTGATGAGGTGTGGGCATGAACTTATCCCGAATAGATCTTCAACACCCTATATACAGTGCTCCACAAAATTGATCGTAAAAAACCTCCATCACCAATGGGACCCTAGTTGACCATCCTCACTATGCT
>WSTG01000390.1:0-19267 GCA_019616325.1 Ceratobasidium sp. 394
GGGGGGGTTGGCAAAAAGTGCAAATGGGTATATAGCAGTAAATTTCAGTAAATTTCTTCCAGCTGTTTTTCCTGACGCAGCCCCCAACATACTGAAGTGTATGCGAAGCGGGGAAGATGACCGGCCTGAATGGGAGCTGTGCCTTCATGAGGTCAATCGCTCGACCGTGGAGAAGGATATCAGGACACATCTGGCACACTTGCTGGAAGACCTCAATCTGCCTGCCGCCAATATCGATAATCTTGTTCGGCAATCGGGAGAACTGTTCCTATATGCAGATATGCTTGCGGATTATGCTCGACATGGTAGCCTCTCTGGGGGGACCGGGAGACTGGAGCGGCTGCTTGACACACTGACCCCCTCGGAGATCAACGTGTGGTATACTACCATACTCGAGGGAATACTGGATGACAGCGCTTTGGAGGAGAGGAGAAAGGCCCAGATTACACTAGCGCTCCGCACCGTGGTCTGTGCAAGGAAGCCCAAGGCAGTGAACGACATTGCCGAGACGGTGGTAATCGACCCCGCCGACCTGGTACAGGATATAATACATCCCCTTTGGTCGATATTGCGGGTGTCGGATGATGGACTAGTGACGGCTCTGCACGGATCGTTTCCAAACTACCTGATTGACCGACGACGTTCCGGTCGGTTTTCCTGCGAAGGCCACTACAATGCTGGGATGACACTGTCGTGCTTCGATTTGATCAAAGATTCGAGCCCACCGTTCAATATCTGTAACCTGGAGTCGTCGTACCTTCACGATCGTGAAATACCCAATATAGAAGAAAGGTTGAATCAAGCAATCTCGGAGGAGTTGTTGCATGCTTGCCGGAGCTGGGAAACATACTTCGAGTTGGCTGATCTTTCTGAAGAGGTATTGGATGCCTTGTATGACTTCCTGATCACACGGCTGCTCCCGGTTTGGATGGAGATACTAAATCTAAAGGGTTATATGCGTGAGGGAATCATGCAGTTGGGTAGACTGTACACGTGGCTAGAGGCAAGTAGCAGCAAAAGCGCACGCGGGACTCGACTAATCATTTCACAGGTGGCCGACCACTCAAACCGTATTCGAGTATTTGTACAAGATGCTCGGAGTTTCATGATGATGTTTTCGAGCAGCCCCATGGCCGACAGCACACCCCACATCTATGTTTCCATGCTTCCATTTTGGCAGGAGGATAGGCCGATCTCGAGGCACTATACGCCGAGAATGCAAGGTCTTGTGAAGATAAGCGGTAGTGGGACGAATCCGTGCGCCTCGGCGATGCAGGCACCCGTCATTGGTTACGGCCAAGTGGTTGGCGTGGCGTACTCGCCCAACGGTGAACACATCGCTGCCTGTATCGGCAAGACCATCCATATACTCGATGCACATACTGGGCAGTCCCTCGGTCTGTCACTTAAGTGTTGCACGAGTTTGGTCGGCCCGGTTGCGTATTCACCCAACGGCGCATGCATTGCCTCTGGATCTTGTGATAATCACATACGCATCTGGGACGCGCACACCGGGCAACCCATAGGTCAGCCACTCGTGAGTCACACAAATTGGGTCAATTCGATCGCATACTCACCCGGCGGTGCATACCTGGTGTCTGGCTCTTGGGACAAATCCATCCGCATCTGGGACACACGTGACAGACACATCAGGGAACCGCAAAGTCAGGTGCAGCCGGCTGCAGCCAACCGGCCGCCGCAACCGGCTGCAGCAAGGCTGGAGCCGGCTGTGGCAGTGCCAAAACTGGGAGACATGCCACAGCCGCCACACCAGTGCCGCGAGATTGTGACGGTTGTCGTGGCATAGCTATAACTAACCCTACTTGACCTTGTGCTAGAATCAAGATAATAATGTTTTTAGGTACAAATAATGAGATTACAATGTACTCCATCTACAGGTCTTTCAACTGAAGATACATGTCCGCACCCTCCAAATCCCAGAGTACATGCTTCGGTTCCTTGATGCTGGGCAACAGGACAACACAAGCGTCGGGAAACATAAAATTCCGGGTCCCAGGGCCAATTAACTCGGTGAATCGTATCGTTTTGCTTCGGCGATCGACTCTGAAGAGCTATGCATATATAAGGGGTGCGTTTTGCTACGGTGAATTCAAGGATAAAATAACTTCGGTATTTGAGCGACAAAAAACTCACATTTATCGCTAGCATCGACATGGTCATTCCGAGGGCCTTGATTGCGCCAGGATTCCAGGCCATCCTCGAGCCGGGATGCGAGGCGGCCCTAATAATGGGTGTGATACTGCGCGAGACACGCGGCGAGTACGAATTCCCGGCTGTACTCGAGCGTAGGGCCACGAACTAGTGCAGAGTTGTTCGGCCGGCCGACCAAGCCCAAACCGAGCTTAGCCTTGCTGTGTGGAGGCGGGAGCTGGGGTGTTTAGCGCGGTAGGTGGAGGTGCGCGCATGCTTGGCATAAAGCTCTGGGCCGACGAACAAAAACTAGACCAGGGGCGCAGATCACATGGAGCAACGGCGCGACGGGGCTATCGATGCACAGACGGCGGCCCCGCGCGTGCAAGCTTAAATATCAGCAGGAACAGCCTTGCGGGGGTCGCAGAACGCGGACCGGTGGGCGTGGGACGTGCGGTAGCTCGCATCGTTTGATGTATGGCTCAAAGGCGAGCCTGGCGAGTGCGCGAGTCCTTTCGGACGGTGGGGGTAGCTGATGTGAATGTTGGGCGAGTTGCGACTTCGCTTCCTTAGCTGTGGGTATGGGTTGAGGCGGGAATGCGAGCTACATAGGCAATTGCTTGGTCGTCGCGGTTGCTACGCGTTACTACGGGGCGCATTTCGCGCTGGAGCCGCTATTCTCGTTCACGCACACGCGCGGCTTGGCCTTCCTTGCACTCGCAGTATTTGCGAGAGCACTGCTACCCTCGCGCGCGTTCCCGTGCGCGCTCGCGCTTGCAATATGTATGCCCGGGCCGGGGGCCGAGTTGAGCGGGATGGTAGGCTGGGGGCCCCCGGAGCCCAGCAGGCTAGTTACAGGCGTGGTACACGCTCGCAAAGGCGGGAGCGGTGGGCAACGGATAGCGCAGGTGCGCAGGAGACGGGGCGGGCCGATGCTGAGAGCGGGCGAGGCCGCGAGTGAGCCGTGCAGGTGGGACGACATGTGCGGGCCAGGGACTTCAGCAAGTGGGCAAGGACGGGTGTGGGAGAGCCAGCACGGGCGGACGGGCGTAGGCAGACAGGAGTTGGCACGGCGCGGGTGAGCGAGTGCAAGCGCAGGCCTACAGCGCCGCAAGAGCAACGCTGAGCAGCTAGTTTGAGGTGGTTGGGTGGGGCACGCCCACCACTTGGACGGCGAGGCACCAGTGGTGGGACAAGCGTGTGCGCGCGAGGACAGATACGAGTGCGAGCACGCAAGGACTGACGATAGCTCAAGCGAGAGAAACGGTGAGCGGCAGAGCCATTGTGGTTGAACGGGTCGGAAAAAGGCAGTGGAGCAAGCCTAGACCTTGAGTGAGCTGGTGCAAGGGAAAAGTCGAAAGGTCTCGGCGTATAGAGCGGCAGATAGGGCAAAGAACAGCTTGATCGATACTTGCAAGGCAGGACTTTTGAAAGAGGTCTCGGGTGGCGTGTTGAACAAAGAATTGAAATATTAAAACCAAATATGTCGGTGCAAAGCGGTGGGAGCAGCTATCGGCGGAAAAGTGACGATGCAAGCGACAGGTAGCATCAAACGGCTGGTATATAATGTCACCAGGTGCTATCGGGCCACAGTGAGGAATGGTCGGGAAATGCGTAGCAAGGATATGCGGCCATTCTCACTCAGGCAACCTGCGTGCAAAAACAAGGCGTGGTGCTCTCAATTGTAAACCTCATACTCGTAGAAGGGGACTTGGGCAGCGGTTGTGTGAACACAATTGTGTTGTGGAACGCTGGCTCGCGCTAAGCGCCTGGCTCTTCAACCTAGGCGCCCTCACGTGGCACCCCGAGCGGGAGGCAACACAGCCACCCAAAGTGGAGCGATCGTATAAGTCGGATGGACCCATCGACACTCTCTTCAACCGAACCACCATCGCCCACCTATCCTCTTTCAATGACCTCCATGTGAGTGTTCACATGCATACACAAACACTCCTCCGTGCCTGATATACTTATTTGGACCCTTCCTTAGCTCTCGACACAAGACAACGAGCAGGCCGACTTTGCCAACGAGAAAGTAAGTGTGCTGCCCACCATTATACCATAATCCTGGCTAATCCGATATGATCTACAACATCTTTCAACACCCTAGGACTTGTGTACATGCACTGTCGTGGTCGCCAATTAGCACAGCAACCCCAAATGACATGTGGCAAGGTTGGTCAACCACTTTGGTGAGCTGAGTTAGTTTCTATTTGTTGCATCGAGTTGACATCAGAAACCTTATTTAACATGAGCATTTAACGACTTAATTTTGTTGTGGCCCCCAAAGTCTGGTGAGCCGTTTCATTTTTACGACCATACCTGATTCTAACACTGCAACAAGGTTGCCTCATATTATATGCACCATACACTGTACAGGTTAGTGCCTGTGTTTTGTTCTGGGGCTCATTGCTCGCGCCACTTCTTCTAGTGTCTAGTGCAGTCAATTTGGTTGAGTACCAAGCGTATCCAGCCCCGGTAATGGTTTACTTAAGCTGCGGTACGTCCTTCTACCCCAACTGCACGTGTGATTGTTCCTGATTGTCTTGCAGCCCTTTTTGACTGATTTTATGGTAGTATGCACGTATTTCTTCGCCAGACGGTAGGGAATTGCTCCCTAGCTGCCTCGCTGTTTTGTAGATATCTGGTCTTGCATCTTAAATAGATATATATAGAAAGACAAATATGTATATTGTAGTATAGAAAGAAAAAAGAATACAAAAACGTTGGGTTAAAGAGTGTGAGAGTAAAGAGTAGATGATAGCGTAGGGGCTCGCTGAGGCCCCTATTTATACCCTATGACTTTCTGAGTGAGTCACGCTTGTATCTACTGCGCATATACTGCGCACGCGCACTTGACTCGATTATCATCTGGTATGTTCTATTCTATTCTGCTATGTTCTACTACGTTCTACTAACTACATGATTCTTCTACAATATATGTTCACATCATGATGGTACTGGTTTGAAACAGCCGCTCAAAACGAATGCATTGAATGTAATACAATCTGCCCAAGACCCGCTACATGCAGCCAGCTACAGCTGGTTGCAGCCATAGCCACAGCCGGCTGTGGCACTTGTGGTGGGCGCAGGCCCGGTTGCCGTGGCAAATGCGGTGGATCTGCAGCACTTGCTACAGCCGCATCGCGAACGACCTTCGGTTGCCGCAGCCGGATACAAATACCTCGAGAGGATTTTCACAGCTTTGGCAATCTCAGCCAGCCACAGCCGGCCACTCCGGATTTTTGCAAGTCTCTGATGCAGCCAGTTGGTCAGCCACTCAGGAATCACACATCCCTGGTCAACTCGGTTGCTTACTCGCCCGACGGCGCATACATCGTGTCCGGCTCTTGGGACAGCACCATCCGCATCTGGGACGCGCACACTAGGCAGTCCATAGGTCAGCCACTTAAAGGCCATACAAACGGGGTTAACTCGGTTGCATACTCATCCAACGGTGCATACATTGTGTCCGGCTCCGAGGACAACACCATCCGCATCTGGGACGCGCACGATGGGCAGCCTATAGGCCAGCCACTCAAGGGTCACACATCACCGGTTAACTCGGTTGCCTGCTCACCCAACGGCGCACACGTTGTGTCCGGCTCTGAGGACAAGACCATCCGCATCTGGGATATACATACTGGGCAGCCTATAGGTCACCCACTCGAGGGCCACTCGTTACGGGTTAGCTCAGTCGCATACTCCCCTGACGGGTTATGCATTGCTTCTGGCTCTGAGGACAATACAATCCGCATCTGGGACGCATACAATGGGCTACCCGCAGGTCAGCCACTCGAGGATCGCACAGGTCCAGCCAAGCCAGCTCCGCACCCACCTGGTAGTGCATTTATCTCATCCGTCTCCACAGGCTTCACAAGGCACACCCGAGGTGTACACCCCATACAACAAGTAAAACCAATCACCGCAGATTACCCAGGGTCAGTCCGCTCGGCTCTTTACCTTGCCGATCTTGACCATACTCACCTCTGCTCTGACAGCACCCCTCACCGCGATCATACCCTAAACACCGTAACTAACCCGTCTATGAATGTGCCATCCACGCGTCAAGGTATGTTCCGCAAACTGGTTTGCTCACCAAGGCTTGCTCACTGGTCGTTATATATAATGGTGGTTCCGGTGCCGCCCCTGTGCCCTACAGCCATACTGCTGCCGGACGATCGGACCTTAACTAAGGAAGGCTGGATAGTTAATGCGAATCAAGATCGCCTCATATGGGTTCCCCCTTACGCTCGATACATGCTTCTGCCGCCTGATTACGCCACCGCCTCCTCCCGCGGATACTCGATAGGCGTAGACTTTCACGGTGCAAATCTGGGAGAGGATTGGTCGTCTTGCTTCCGTTCTGGTTCTTGAACTAGTCATGTAGTGTAAACTTAGTGATTTTTCTATTCAATCATCCGCGAAATGTACAAGCTTTTGTTGGACTATAACTCCTGAGGACCAGTCAAAAATTCCAACCTCTCCCACGTCCCACACCAAGCAAATCAGCGCATATATGTGGCGCTATTTTGCAACGGATTGGCGGACCGATTTTACGATAAGCGTGTTTATTAGTCTTAGCAGCCTACCGCCGGCTGCAGAGAGCATTGCCGGGGGGATGACAAAGTGGATATCTCACCAACTGCAACACGATTACACAGAATTTGTTTTACCTGGATATTTCCAAGTATGTGAGGACTGGGTTGGGCACTGGATTTTACCGCCAGGCAGTCCGCCCCGAGCTAGGCGGCAATACAGAAATGTCCATTAAAATTGAACAGCCCGACAACTTGAAAGAAAGACGGTAAGCAGGCGTACACCCACGCCACAATGACAAACCCAGCCGAGAGTCCAATATACCCAAAGTCAAAACCCCTTCATCGCTCAGCACGTCCAGGAAGACTAGATCCAAACCCACTCGGTATAGATTCGGCGTCCTGGAATCTAGCATGAAAGAGACTTGTCGTTTCTGCTGATTTCCATCAAGTAACTTTGGGTATTTAGGCACGTTAGATGGGATAATTTAGGACGTTATTTTAGGACGTTTTGATAGTCCGTTTTTGAGATGATTTTAGCGAAAAGTTTGAGGGGTATGGGTGCTCAGGAGTGAGCGTTTTTGGGACGTTTTCGCGGGTCTTTTTTGCGGACGATTGATGCTGTTTTGATCACTGATTTTTGAGCAGCTGCGAGTGAACAATTTGAGCTTGATTCATGCGAGTTTTAACCACTTAAATTTTCCGATGTTACTCGCGGAACCCGGCCAAAGCAGCACGAATCATGTTGTGCGATTCATGCGAAATGAATATGAGGATGAAAACGTATAACATTCAGTACGCTTCGTACACAAATCAATTCAAACGTAGCAAAAAAGAGGACGATAACAAGGTGTTTTCCATGTGTACGGAAAAATAGAGAATTTGGCACACAAGAAAAGTAGGAGGAGGTAGACTGAATTTATGCATACAATCGGGACAAAACGTACCGAAAAATCGCAAGAAGAAAGAGGATTAACAGAAGGAAGTGGGGGAAAGTCGTATGTATGACTCGGACCAAACGTACCAAAAACTCGCGAGCAGAAGAATTGGTCCGATACAAAGTTTGTGATGAATCATGTGGAAAATGGTATTTATAAAGCAATATAGAAAGACGTACGTGTGCATTCATTCACCCTCCTCCGCGGGATGACGGCCGTCGTCGCTCTCACGGGCCTCGTCCTCCGGCTCGCTCAAGGGCGGCGAAGGCACCTGCTCCGCCAACTGCTCTGCCTTCTTCGATACCTGGCCCTTGGTCGGTGAGCCGGGCTGTTCCTTGTATGCGGCAGTAGGCATGTGCTGCGCCTAAGCGCCGAAGATAGGGGTACAGGCTTGGAATCGAACGAGGGGGGAAACAGGTTGAGGTGTGCTCTGCGGGCGCAGGCAGGTCGTTGTTGCCTTCATCGCCATTGAGAACCGATCCGTTGGCGAGGGCGGGAGTGGCCGCTGTGGCCTGTGGGTCCGCAACATTGCGCGGCGGCGTTGTTGGCGGAATCGGCTTGATCCGGGGCTTAGGCGGCTGCTCGGTCGCGGGCTTGTCCTGGGGCTGCGTGTTGGTCGCGCCGTGTTGCTCCGCTGCCGGGTCCCCCATCAACACTTGAGTACGGGCCCGCCCTGCGAGCAAAGCATGCGGGGGGCAGAAAAAGGCTGTGCACGCACTAGAAAGAGCGCGACAGTGCAGGTGAAAGCAGGGGCGAGAACCCGGGCGAGGGCAAGAGGGCACGACACGGCGGTGGCGTGCGCATCAGCGTGAGAAGATGTGCGGGTAAGGGCAAGCCGGTGTGCGCGCATCACGCTGGTATTGGGTGAGCGCACGAGAAGAGCAAGCAAACGGGCGGCGGGTGTGGGCGCGTATAATCGAAAATCGACGACAGCGGGGCGAGACTAACGGTCAGTGGCACAGTTGGCACGGTTGAGCTAGGTAAGTTACCTGGAACACACGTCCGCCGCTTGCACAGCGAGGCGCGGGAGGATAGGCGTGAAGCGGTCAGCGTCGGGGGTAGCGCCGGTGAGCGCGGGCTTACCTGCGCACATCGACGACGCCTTTGGCTTCGCCGTCTTGTGGCGGGCGGGTGAAGAGGCGGGAGGTGAGTGGGTTAACGTGGTTGGGTGGCAGAAGTACTCACCTCAGCCACGGCCGTCACTGGCGGGCAACGGCGCTGAGCGCGGGCTGACCCGCATGCAAGGGCGACTCCTCTGGTGTCGTGGCCTTGTGGTGGGCGGGTTGAAGAGGTGGTGGAGCAAGTGACGGTAAGTGTCGAAAGAACCGACGGCCATGACGTCACTGCTCCACTGACGCAATCCCGTGGCTTGTGACTTCGCTTCCGCCACCTCTCAACCCGCCCGCCACAAGGCCACTATACCAAAGGCATTGCCCACGCATGCAGGTAGGCCCACCTCTCAAGCCATTGCTGCCCGCATGCCGCCCGAGCGGCGGGCTGACCCAGGTAAGTGGCGCAGTTCGTTCATGTCAACCCCACCACTTACCGTTTGTCTCACCTCCGCTATCGGCGGTCGCGATTCCCTCATTTTCGTTCGCCGCCGTTTCTCACTCGCCCTTGCCGTTTGATCGTACACGCCCGTTTCCACCCGCGCGCTTGGTCACTATTGACTCCAGCACCGCGTCGCCCTCTCGCTTTCGGCCTTACGTATTCCCTCGACCCCGCCCTCCATCTCTCTTCGAGGGATCTCCTTTGGCGTCGCCCCTACATGCGGGTAAGCCCCGTGCCCAACGCCGTTACCCCCACTGACCGCCCACGCCCGTCCTGCAATGGCCGCGCTCATCTCACCGCTCGTTCCACCCGTGCCTGCATTGGTCCCCCGCGTCTTGTGTCCACGCACCGGGCGTACCCCAGGTGAGTCGCCATGTTCAACCTTGTCGAACCACGGTGATTCTGGATCCGCTCGAAGTGGTGAGTTTGGTTGTGTCGATGCGCAAAGCTGGGGGTGCTAAGGCCATTGGCTATAGAGCGAAGAGTTGCATGGGTTGGATCATCTTCGGTATCACCAGCGGTATTTTGATGCCCGTAGTGCCACGACTGAATCGTGAGTTTGCATTGACGGGGGCGCAACCAAATATTCTAACCAAAACCCGGCAGTAACCTGGTGTCTCGAGAACTTTATCTCTGGTCACGTCGCCACGCCGCCCTCGCTCGACGACCTTGGCGAGGCACTCGCAAAAGGCCTCGAGGCGAACGCGTCCCAACCAGAGGTTACGCCCAGCGACGTCACTTATGACATTATCCTAGCCGGGGACAACATTGTGAACCAGTGCATTGCGGTCAAGATCCTGGAAAAGTTTGGGCACACGCCCAGATTGCCGGGAATGGCCAGCTTGCGGTCGATGCTGTCAAGGCTCGACATGCAGAGTGCCGGATGTTTGACGCGATCCTGGTAAGCAAATCTACTGCGTCGCCCATTGCGAATCTGACAGAGTGGCCAGATGGATGTATCTATGCCGTTCATGGGTGGGATGGAAGTGACAGATCATTCGTGCACTCGAGATTGAGCAGGGCATTCGTCGAACGCCAATCATTGCATTGACTGTGCATGCAATGATTGGAGATCGTGAGCATTGCATACAGGCAGGGATGGTATGTGTCATACTTGCGACTCATGTTCTCTTGCTCAAGTATGTGTTTAGGATGAACACATCACAAAACCGCTCCGACGGGCAGACCCCATGAGCAAGCACTTTCAAACCAATCATGCGAAATAGGATTGGCTCGTTTTTGGTATGTTCTTTACTATTCCGTTCCAGCCATCGTTTGAGATGCTAACACATTTTGTACCGGTTTTAGATGGTTCAATTTCACTATCATATGTACTAATTCGAACTCCTTCCCATCAAGTACTCTCAGCGTGCGATTATATCTTTGACATGATTTACACTGTTTTTGCCCACGTTGAATCTAGCTGCTAACAGATTCTTGCACTGTTAATTCTATGAATATCAGATGAATCGGTTTCAGTCGGATTCATACCAACGTCTACGTTCAGCGACACGCAACAATGTTTGTCGTTGCTTTGCAGTAAAATATTCCGGTACGTTACATACAGAATTGAACCCATTCAGCCTGTTATCCCCCGACCACGCATTTCGCTCTTCATCGTACCAGTTTTAAAAGGACCGTTTTTGGCACGATTCATATTCATTCCACCCCCTCACCGCACCTCAACGGGTTATCTCCTAGTGTTTGAGTTTAGTAGCTATCATACAAACTATAAATAGTCCGATTTCAGTACCAATCGTCCTTGTTTTTGCACGTAGACAATAGACCGTTTTTGGTATGAATCGTTGCGCACGAAACATACCAAAAAATAGGACGTTTACAGCTCGAAAAAAATTGAAGTTTGTAAACTCTGTTTTATCCCAAATTTCAGTACGTCTACTTCCTACAGTGCCACGATAAACACCCAACACGAAAAACGAAACAAAAGGACGTACATCGGGTGTACCAGGTGCTCCAACAGACTGGTACGGCTGCTCACCAAGACACTCGGCGAGCGTGACGAGTTTATAACCAGCAGCCTGCAACTTTTGGATAGCGTATGGGACAACTTGATGTGCGGTCGTCTCTGTTGGTAGCATGTGAGTAAAGTGAATGCGCGATAGGGGAAAAGTACTGACCGTAGACTTCGTGGTTGAGAGCTAGGATCGTAGATGGGTGTTGGCCGATGATCTGGTCGTAGTATTGCTTCGACTGGGCGGGAGTTGCACCTGGAGAATATGGAAGAGATTAGGCGACTGAAATCGTCTCGGGATTGTCGTGATGTTCCACTTGCCGATAGAGTCTTGGCTATCAAAGTCCCAAATGACACTAATATCGGGGGACAGTTAGCCTTCTGCTGCACTTAATTGAGGTTATTTAAGGAGCTTACACTTTTTGGCCGCGAGCACCAGCAACATTCTGAAGGAACAAAGCTTTAAACAAGTTCTGATGGTTTGAATTGACGTTTGCATACCCTCACGTTATCTGCGATAATGTGTGCATTAGTATATGGCTTCTATGATAAAATCGGATCACTCGCCATTGTAGTTGCCATACGGCGGACGCATAAATGCAGGCACTACACCGGTAATCCTCTGTAAAGCCTCTAATTATGGGTAGGTGTCAAAACAAGCTCAAACATGCTGAAAATGAGTGCTACTCACGCTCAACGCGCCACATCTCGTCGTGGACTTGGTCCCAAGTGAGCTGGAGTAATTAGAATCAGGAGGTGTAGCCCCCAAAATCGGAAGGTTATGAGCTTACAGTGGTCAAGTCCTTGTGAGCCCAGGTGTGAGACGCAACTTGGTGACCCTTGTCGTAGGCATACTTGACGCGCCTGCAGGTAAATGGTTAATACATCATTAGAGGTGAGACATGCATAACGTACTTGATATTGTCGGCGTCGTAGATGCAGCCGTCTAAGACACGAGTGAGAAATGGATTTGCCTCAAGCATGATAGGTCTTACAGTTGTCTCCGTTGAAGAAAAAGGTTCTGCATAATGCAAGCTTAGCAGTGAACAAAGAGAAATAAGCGCAAGGTACGTACCCCTTGGCACCAGCGGCGACGAGAGCCTTGGAAATATCATAGAGATAATACCAAGGTCCGTCGTCAAAGCTGCATTATCTCATTAGCTCCTAACCCCCGGACTAGGAACTTAAACATACGTCAATGCGACCGTGTTGGGTTTGGTGCACTTGGTAATAACCTGAGCAGCCGCGCGATTCAAAAGAGTCGCATTTCTGGGCGCCGCAAGAACGCCAAGGAGTGAGGTCGCGGCGGCAGCAGCGAGTGAGAGCTTGGTGAAGAACAACATATCGAGTAAAGAGTGACGGTTCAAAAGAGTGACAGGGGACTATGTAGTCAGAGGGGGAAGAGGAGAGATAGACAAGGAGGTGCCTCCGCAAGCGAGTTTTATTCTAAGCGCGACCCTACGAATCAAGTTCTCTATAGAGTCATCCAGGGGGTCTCCCGGCGTGTTCTGCCGAGCCCGTCGATCCCCCGCAGGAGCGTGCATCAATTTGCTGTTTAATCATTCATTAAGTAGTCACCTACCAAAAGCATTAGGACCCTCGTACAATTTCTTATCATTTTCCTCGTCGCCTAACACCCACTGGTCGCAAGTCTTTGCCCACTCTCAGCGGCAGACACGCCGAGCATGTGCAATACAATCGCTTCTCACAGCCCTGCCGAGCTTCCGCCCGCCGACGGTCTCGTAACAAGTTGTAATGTTCTTGGCACGCCCGTGGATCAACTCGCGGACTTGTCGGTCTCGGCTTGGTGGAATGCGATTAAAATTAGCTCCAGGCTTGGCTTCTGTCCTCAAGAGATGACCGACCCTGCATATACCTACGTCTGCTAACATACACTTTCCCCAACACCAACACCAACTCGACCTCAACCTCGATGCCGCCTAAACGCAGCCCTCACATCTCCCGTCGTGTACTCCAACGCTACGCCGCTATCCGTATAACACTGCCCAATCAACTTGACCCATTTGTCCGTTGACCGAATCAACTCTTCCTCGCACGCCTTCCATACGCCAACCAACACGGGTCCAGCCGCTCCACTCTGGTTCTGCGCCGGCACGGTGCCTGTCTCGTCTGCATCGGCAAAATGCTTCTCGACGCGCTTGTACAATCCATCAATGTTCCGCCGCATGTCCTTTTGGTCGTACTCTTTGACGACCTTTTTGAGCGCCGAACGGTTGAAGCTGTTATTGTTGTGCACTTCGGAGGGGGCGGTGGTCTGGAGCTGCCTCTCGACAGCATCAAAGTAGTCCTACAGCGAGAAAATCAGGGCGTGATGGGGAGAAGAGAAGCAGGCAGAATAAACACACAATGATCTTCGCCATCGGCCTCCGGAGCACAAACGTCACGTAAGCCGACAACTCGCGGTCATAGATTTCTTCGGCGCGCGATACGAATGCGCGAATACTGCCCAACTCGAGCTGTGTCATATCGGCGACAAAATGGTGCATGTTTTCTGTCGGCCAGGTCAGTGCTGGCTTCGATCAAACAAATAACAGCCTACCAATCATAATAACATGGTAATTAAGCACACCCTTGTCGTCCGGATCCTTGTCCTTCCCATCCCCTCCGTCCATCTTGGCCATCTGCTGCAACGCCTCAAACATCGCTTGAACGATCCGCTCGTACGACGTATCCACCGTTCGTCGGATTTCGAGACCACTGGTGCTGACAAGTTGCGCTTCGATTCGTCCAACATAGATCTACACCCACCAGCCCTAACGTCAATTCTACGTGCGGAGTAACTTGAGAGGGAAGACATACGGGGAAATATCGAATAAAATGAGCAACACCTTTGCGCTTCTTTGTCGTCAACTTGGTCTGTTCGATCGCTTGGAGCTGTTCATTCTACAGGTTCGCATCATCCGTCGTTAGTACAAGAATACGCCAAGAGGAACAGGGACGTACAACTTGTTGCTGGTACTGCGCGTTCAACCTCTGCAGGGGCTTTGTCAATAGCCGCTCCACAAACATGTTATTCCGCTCCTGTGCATCTAAGATCCGTCGCTGCAGCACCGCAATAATGCCCACTAGCTGCCTACACGCAAAAAGACAGTTAGCTCTCCTATCACCCAAAAAAACAAATATATTCAACTCACAAAGAATCCCGCTTTGAAACGCCTTCTACCCATCCCTTTACTTCCGCCGGCAAAAACCCGAATATCAGGTCCATCGCGCCTCTTACGATCTTGATTGTCGCGTCGCTCAGATCCAGCCCACGAGCAGCTTGTCGCTTGAAGTATGAATCCAGGTTCATATAATCCGCAAAAGTGAGCGACGAATCGGATGTATGAAGGAAGTCTGCGACAAATGCTTCTTCGGCGTAGATTTGGGTCAGGATTTGGGTGAGCGCGCGGTCGAAAGCCTGTGAGAACAGTGCATTTGTCTCGTAAATATCAACGGTAGAGACGGAACGAAATGAGGAGGACGCACCTCGAAACCAGGCATCTCTCCATCCATCGCCTTTGGATTCTTCTTATCAACAGGGGAGCGTCCAGCCAGCGTACCCGCTCGGCGCACAGTCCCACTCGCTCGGGATATCGTACCCTGCGACTGTTGCGCAAACGCTATTTACGCTATTTTTAAGAGGCCGCGGATGTAATGTATGGGAGATACCCACTATTTTCCCCTTCTTCATCCGACGATCGTTGCACCAACTCGAGGTATTTCATGAACAGCCCTCGGACCTCTTTACTGTGCAACTCACTCGCAGTCGAAAAGTATGACTAATCAACATGTTAACCAAAGCCGGTGAACGATTCTGATAAAGGTCGGTACAACGTACCGCGCAGACTTTCGAATACCTCCCCTCATCCATCTCCCGCAAGTATAGCATCAGTCCACAATACTTGCCCAAATATTCTTCCATAGGCTTATGCGATGGAACCGTCGGTTGCGTACGAGACTGCCGAGATTTCTCCGCCGCTTCCAGCAGACTGTCGGACTATACAAATGTCAATAAATAAATAACCCCCAAAATAGGACCGAGCTTGCCTGGTACCCAAACATGATAGTCAAAAACTCCAGCAGCCTGGTACAAAGCTGTTGATTATGCGTTTTGTACTCGGCAAGACGCTCGATCGTTGCCGCCATATCTGCCTACAACGTCAACTTTTTTCTCGGTCTCTGGGTTCCTGGTACTCGCCTCGGTCTCGACCGGCGAGAAGCGCGCGATATAGCTCGGCAGAAGCCTCCTCCAGCCTCTGAATCCCACGTGGACTCTCGAGCGATTCTTGCGTGAGGGTGAGGAGGGCGTCGCGGTCGACGTGCACGGTTTGCTGTTCATAGTCAGGTATGCAGTCCAGTGGGCGAGATAAATAAAGGAACGTACGAGTAGTTGTTCAATTTCGTTCAACAGTGCTCGTTGGTTCTGGTTCTGAACTTGGAGGCCACGATTTTGGCTTTGAATGTAGCTAATGTCGTCCCCGACGGCCTGTACCGCCGGTTGAGCGGAAGGACGAGAAACAAAAGCAGGTAGGCTTACATTTAGATGAACTTTATAACTCGAAATCATACTATCCATCTCGTTCAATTCGCCAAGTGCATCGTCGATAAACTTGAGTACCAGCGCTAACCGATCGTCCGACTCGACAAACGAGTGGATATTCGCCTATGCCCCCAAAACAACCAATTAGCTATGCACTCTACTTCTCCTCGTTCTCACGCGCACCTTTTCTAGAGCCAGCAATTCATCTTTCAGCCTCGCTTCAATCTGGTCCGCCGCACCACCCGACGCGCTTCCCGTTCGAAGCTGCCACTCGAACCCCTCGAGCATATCTTCGACACTCGCCAGCGTCGATTCTCCCGTATCAGCTACAGCGCCCTCTTCGAGGAGCCGTTCTGAAACGGCTTGGTTTGCGGGATCAAAGTAGGAAATACGCGCGTTGGGGTCCCGCTTGGGGGAACCTGGGGACGTGGGCACAGCAAGTGATGGTGATGGGGGACGGAGTGTATTCTTGGGTGCTGCTAAGCGGGACGTGGCTGATGTCTGAGTAAGGGGGGACGGCTGAGCTGGGGTCCTGAGGCGAGGCGGGGGAGCAACGTCCTCGGTGGATGGCGGAATTACGATCCTTGGCTGAGGCACAGGCGTCCGAATTTCACCTTGGGACATGCGTTCCTTTTCCGCTTGCGATAGCCGCTCACGCTCAGTCAGTGACGACCTCTCCGAATCCCGTTCTCGACCTAGAGCCCTCGCCCCACCGCGTTGTGGAGTACCAGGCGGGGATCGTCGTGGACGCGCGTGAGGATAATTATCCGTGTTTAGCGGAGGCGTCACAGGCCGCGAACGCGACCCCGAGTCGTTTGAAGTGTAAGACTGAGGTGCAGCGCGCGGCTGCCGGGGAATTCGTGGAATGGGCGTAGGCATTTGAGGTTCGGGCTCTTGATCGCGAAGGAACGAGCCTGCTGTCGCTGTGGAACCCGCACGGGACCGGCCGGTAGGAGACGTGCCCATAGAACTAATAGACGGAGGTCGGAGAACGCCCCGTCGAGGCGTCGAGTTGGCTGAGTTGAAGGATTGAGCGCTTGCGGAGGCTGTCATAGAGGGTGGGGTTGGAGATGGTGTACGTATATTACGCGGACCTAGGTCTTGACCTGCACAGAAAAGTTAGGATATGGTTGATGCCAAAACGTAAGTTGGTACCGATGTATGATCGAGACGTGTCCAACCCAACAACAGAGAGACTTTTGTTGCCGGTCACTCGATAGAACAGCTTGACGAGCGACTCCAAAAACGCGAGTTGTTCGCGTTCTTTCTCTGTCTGCCAACGATAGGTTCTGGCAAGCGAGATGGAGAAATTCTTGGGCTAGCGGATCTACACGTATTTAGGCTCGGTGGACGTAGGATCTAGAAATCGCAAACTTACACCATGAACCTCGACACCCCTCAGATCTTCCAGTTTCCATGTCTTGCCCACGGAAAACGTGCCATTTGTGTTGTGCTTGGACTTGTGGATGTACCCTTGCCCGTTCAGAGAAACTGCAAGTGCGCGACAAGGTTAGTCCCTGTAGAATAGCGCGTTCTGGGTGCTCACTTGTTAAAAGTATCCACCGTGGCTTCATAGAACCTTCGTCGGTTGGCGGTCGCCCGTCGATGGCAACATTGTCTTCCCATATCTTGATATGCGAAACATAGTCCTCGGGTGGCAAGTTATGGGTCAAGGATCGATTATTCAGAGAAGAACTAATTTGTTCTTTGATGATGGCCGAGTCGCTCATGCCCCGAGCTGTCTGGTGTACGGTATCGCCTAAAAGTCCAAGACAATGTGATAGTGGTACTATATCATAAGGCAAGTGTGCATGTGACGACCGGCACAAGCCGAGCGATTATGTAACTGGCTTTGTTCCATTTAGAGATACACATAATCGCTGAGGCTAAGTTATCGCATATATGTACAACAAATGGTGAAAATCAAAAAAAAAGCATGCGATCTCTCAAAGCACAAATTTTACACTCGCACGTGCGACGACTTGAACAGTCGTGCACCAATAGACCGTTTCTTGGGCAACCGAATATTGAACAAGATCGGATGCCCCCCACTCAACAGGTCCATCCTTCTTTTGACCCTATTTTCGTTCGCAACCCATCTCCCCACGCCATGCTCCTTGAATATCCCCAGCGCCCTCTGATAACACTCCATGGCGAGCTGAGGGAAACCTTGGCGCTCCGCAGTGTATCCACATTCTTCGGTCGCAAATGCCTCGATCTCGGGGTCTTGGATCTCCCGAGATATGTTCACGACATCCTTGAGTATGTTGCGTGCCTCGAAATAACATTCCATCCGGTTGTAGAGATGCCCGAGGTAGTACGAGCACCATGCGTGCTGTGTCACGAACCCCTCCTCCGCCGTGATCCGCAAGAGTTCTTGGTAGTCTACCAGCGCCACCTTCTTGTACCCGCTATCTGCCTCCACACGTGCTAGGTGTCGGATGCATTGCAGCTGCTCCTGCCGGCACATAGGACCGAGTGATTCATACATCATCCGAGCCGCCAACAAGTGCGAGCGAGCGTCAGCGTACTCTTGTAGGTGCCGGCATGTTGTGCCAAGATGACGAAGAGCATCTGCTTCATGTCGGATATCGTCGGCCTCGTGGGCTTCGAAGGCGGCCTTTTGAAACTCGGCACGGGCCCCAGCGTACTCGCCCAGAAGGAACGCGGCGACCCCCTTTTCAAACGTGGTGGGCATGATGGTGGCTTCGGTGGATAATGAAAATGCTGAGGAGGTTGGAGTGGTTGGCGGCGAAATGGGACGCTGTGCGAGAGAAATCGCATCTAGGTTGCGTAGTTGGCCCTCGTGTAAACTATGACTAAAGGCCTTGCGCACCTCCATATTCTGATCGAGGCGTCAAGGGCATTGTTGTTGACCACGGCCCGGCGGGAGTATGCAATTCATCTGTAGGACGATGTCAGCAGCGAAAGAAACTCTGAAAAGAGATACTCACCAATGGCATCATAAGGCCCGAGATGCGTGACATGTATCGATGAAGACGCACAAGACGGCATGTCTGATCAGGCTGGTAAACTCGCATGTTGTACTAACCCTGTGGACCTCTCTCACCATACGGAGACGGGTCAATAGTGTCATCGACTTCATTCAACACCTCGATCTGTAGACGCAATTCTAGCTGTTCATTGCTTCCGCTCTGCTCTCGCATGAGATCGACAAAGCGCTGAGGCTGTAGGACCACCCATTGTGGGATCCCGTTTGCTCGTCGAATCTGACGTGCAAGACGACAACTGACGATCCACTGTTTAGGTGGTAAGTAGTACCGCCAGGCATCGCATGCAGTATCAATGACCCCCTAAGTCGAAGGACATCATAGCAGGTAAGGCTTTGCTCGGGGGACGCACTGGCTACAGTATGTAGAGTAGAAGAAGCTCACTTGATAAGATTCCGAGGCAGGGATTTCGGTGAATAGCAGCTTGCCGGTGTGGCCCTCCGGCACGTACGAAATCAAAAGACTCATAGCACAAGCAATTGAGAGCAAATGTGCGCCGGAGGCTGCAGAAGACCCAAGAAATCGTCGAGGAGGGAGTGATAGCTTGGAGATAGCTTGGAGAT
>WSTG01000391.1:6189-19230 GCA_019616325.1 Ceratobasidium sp. 394
CTAGATCGTGTGTGGCGCATACAACAACAGACAGGGCTTAGTGGACATCAGAACGTGGTTGGTGGCTGTCTACACAACGGGGCCAATTTCTCGCCCATACCCGAGACGCAAGCCTGCCCACATCGGGGCCGGTAGAGGTATATCAGCCAGCCTACATCGCGTGTTGCTCGGGCGTGCGAGACAGACGGCGGTGGGGCCCGCGCCACCAAGGCCGGGTGTATGCACCAGCCCAGAAGCCTAGACCGCCGATTTCATTTCCTGGCGACAAATCTCGCGCCCGCCCAGAATCCCGGTGCGAGATCGGGCAGATCCTGCTGACTCAGCCATCTGTGGCCACAGTGGCTCGAGGGCGTTGGGCAGGTGTCCCCCACACAGCCAGTGCCTGGGCTGCACGCTGCATCGGGTTAACCTCGATTCGTGTGTGTTGGACGTGCGGTCTGTGTCTGTTTGTCGCGAGGACGGCCCCAGCGGCCGCACCCAAGTCGTCCCCCTGGTCCAGCTCGCTTCACCAACAAAGTTGTAAATTACGATCGCTCGTCATATGCACACTACATAGAAACAGGTTTCATACAGCACGATAACCAGCGACCCAGTCGACACGTTATCGTGAATGCCACTACACGAAGAAAAAGACCAAATGAATATACGGAAAGGGCGGATACTAGTACAAGCGTTCGAGCATGAGGCGCCAATAGAGCACGATAGGAATAGGCGTAAATAAAACCGAAGGGCAAGTTAATAGGCGCGAGTATACCAATAGAGCACAGAAAAATACAATCGCACATAAGTGGCAAAGTGCGTTTTTAGAGCCGCTAGGCCCTAGGAACGAACCCACCTGACCATAGACACAAGCATGCTCAATTTGACTGGATTTGCACGTTGCCGACATGCGGGTGCGCCACCATCTCCCGGTGCATCATCCGGCCGGCCGACCGCATCGCGTATTCGACGCCGCCGGACATATGGGACGAATGCTGCGAGGGATACGACTGCTGTGTGGGGTACGAATTGATCGATCCATACGAGACCTGATCTGGAGTCCGATTCATGTATCCCGCGTCGGGTTGGTCGGAGACCTGCTGGGCCGGTCCCATAGCGTGCGAGGGGTGGTTTTGCGAGTACCCGTACGACTGGGAGGCATAGTTGGACGAGGGATTCTGGTAAGCGTTGTACGACGAATAGTACTGGGGCTGCTGGATCTCCTGCTGCGCGTGTGTCTCGGGCATGTGTCCCTCGCTCGCGTACGGTCGCTCTTGGTACGGGCGTTCAAACGACCGTTGTTGGTTCGCGTACGGATAGTGTGCATCGATTGCTCTCGGGCTGTCGCGCGTAGGTTCGGATTGGGACTGATAAGATACATCATGATGGGCAGGCGACGCTTGGATCATGGTGTGGCGATGGGGACTGCCGTACACTTGCGTCGAGTACTGACGCTCCCGAGGCGGCGAGTCTTCAGACGACGGATACTGCAGACGGACCGACCGGTGATCGACCATGACCTGCTTTGTTTGATATTCCTGCTGCGCGGGATACGAGTCCATTCGAAAGTGCCCAGAGCGCGTTGGGGCTAGATCATAACGTGGCTGATAGTACTGATCCTCGCTCCTGGTCGAATGATGCATACTCGCGTGCGGGGACGAGGAATGCATCGAGGCAAGCGAAGGATGCTGCGTGGAGGCCGGAATCATGACAGCCGTCGAGTAGGGAAACGGACCCTCGCTTGGACGCGCAGAAGGCACGGATTGGATGTAGAGCGGGACCGCGGCGGCAGACGCGGATTGATCCATCTGCGAGACCGAGGCGGAAGTCGAGGCTTGGGACGGAGGCTCGGATATGCTCGAGACACGCGAAGTGCGGGTCTTGGTCGGCACGTTGATCCGCTGGAGTTCATTGAGCATGCCTGGTGGAGCAACATCAGCCACGCTTCGAGACGCTGGGACTGCGAGTGCAGATTCACCATCACGTTTCTTGTACGGGCCGCGCTTGACGCTTGATAAAGAGTCAACGATGACATAAACGCGAGGGTGGACAAGGCGCGTACCCCTTTTTGCGCTCCTTGCGCAGACTGTCGCGACAGGTGTCCTGCATGCCATACTTGATGCAGCGCTCGCACGGGCGGCCGACGTCGCAGCGCTTGCACGCGCGCTGGCAGGCCGAGCATGCGTTCTTGACCTGCTTGCGCTTTGGGCGGGCGGCGCCGACGGCGTGGCTGACGGTGTGGGCGGTGGACATGGGCGACTGGATGGCATAGTCGTGGGGCGGGGACGCAGCGGCCGAGGCGGGGACGACGTACGGGTCGACGCTGTAGCGCGACTGAAAATCGACAAGGGTGCCGGCGTGGGGATCGTGCATGCTCGACGACGCCTGGACGAGCGGATAGGCGAGACGCGGCTGCGACGGGGGCGAGTCGAGCGAGTGCAGCGAAACCGAGCCTTGCCGCGACATGGTGTGCGGCGGAGGGGTGGGTGACCTGCGTCGGGTCAGCGCGGGAACGACGGGCGGTGGCGCACTGACGATGGTGGCGACCGATGGCACGGCGTCGAGGGCGCAGAGAGCAGCGACGGACGAGTGCTTGGCGATGCAGGGGGTGGGGAGGCGGTCGGGGGTGGGCGGGGGCTATATGTGCGAGGCAACGTGCGGGATTTTCTTCTGGATTTCTTGATTTCGCTCGATACGGCAAGAACCCTGGATGATTGGAAAACGGGGGCAGAGGGACCGATCAGAGCCAAGGGGCCGGTTGTGGATTTCGCTCGATGCAGCCGCACTGTCGCTCCCAAACACCAGCTGCAAAGCACACTTGCCATATCGTGCAGCTGTCTCCCGATGTGCGGGCAAGAAATCGCCACTCGGCCCGATCCCCGTCGCTTTTGCCTCCCCGCCGCCCGCCAGCCCTCGCGAGCCGAACCCGGCGCTGTGCCACACCCGGCAATCGATGTATTTCAGCAGTGGCTTGCCCATATATGCACCCGATATCTAATCAGCATACATCCTTGACCAGCTGCACCTCGTCCCCATCTTCAATCTGTCCCCCCAACGTCAGCTCGTTTTTGAGGTCCAGAACGCCATCAGTTTCATGCCCCCGGACAAACCGCATCTAAGCAAAGCCCATTATCCAAAAGCGCCTCCACAAGTAACAACACAACTCACCCCGCGCCCGTCCTCGCGCGAGACCGAGAGCGCGCGGCCCGCAAGATCAACAGCTTTTCCGGTGACGATATCCTATCCGAACGCAAGCATACATGCGTCTATATCCAGCATGCCATTCAGTCGACCTGCCCACCCACCTTGCGATACCACACCACCACCTCGCTCTTCAGAGGGGCATATGTCACCCGCAGATGGATCTTGTCCCCGGCCTGGATCCCACTGCCCCTCGCCAGACTTGGGTCAGCCGAGACCGCCTTGTGCTTCATCTTCATTAGCTCGATCGCGCGCAGCTTGGCCCGTTTCACAGGATCAGCCGGCGCTGGGCGCGCGCGGGCCGTGCTCGTCCCACCCGCTTTGGCGTCCGGGAACAACTTGGTCAAAAGTGCCTGCGCCTCGGCTTTTTTGTCTACCACCGGCGGCCGAGAAACGGGCACGCAGTTGTGCGTATCCGTGTGCCGATGCCTGGCTTCCATGAGAATCGCTGTACGTACGGCCGCATGTACTCACGAAATGCAATAGACACCATGACACACATCGCAGCTCCAGCCAGGCGCAGGCGTATCGCCAACTGCCGGCTTGAGGACCGCTGCACGCCCACACCCATCGACCTCGCACCCAACTCGCGTGGAATCCGACGCCGGCTCTCGCACAGACACAGGGGTCTCGCACCCGTGTGCGTCCTGTTGAGCATGGGTCTTGCAAAACAGAGCCTGGCACGCCGTACACCTGATCGGCAGCAGGTCAAAGATCTGGCACGATGCCAGACCGCAGTGTGCGCCCTTCTCCGGGAGATCCATGTACGTCACCGTGTATGCGAGGCGGGGAACAGGAAACACAAGGTGGAGGATGAGCAGGGCAGCTTAAAAACCTGGCTAGGCTAAAAGGTTAACACAGCAACGAGACGAAGCACAGGGAACAGCCTCAAGCTCACTCGGGATTTATGGGAAAAGACATCGACAAGATAGCCCACGAGATCGATTGATGGGCAATCCCAGCCCAACGGCTCTCCCGGCGCATTACCGATGCCAAAGGCGTAAAAGTCCCAGCCATACATTCGGCCGTCCCCAGGCGAGGCAATCTCGACACACCACCACGGGCGCTCGACGCGTGCACCGATAAGCTCTCCTCTTGCTCCCACCCTCCTCGACTGCACGAGGCTCGCCCAGGAATTCGCGAGTAAATCGACCGGCTAGTCTTGCCGCTGCCCGCACCAGGATCGAACACGCGCCAAGGGCAACGGGCGTCTTGGGTTGTCGTATTATGTAGAAAGTTACCGCGATTGGTGTTTAAGCGTTTGCCTTTTGTAATTTCAAATTAATCCGCGAATAGGGGCATTCATGTAGGTTTGAAATGCAGGTACAGCAGGTGCTCATATAGACTCACCATCCGTCTGCAGCGTGCAGCACGGAAAATGAAGCACGGTTAAAGATAAAAAAAAAAGTGATCTCATAGGCAATCACTGCTGATCACCCTACCCCGCATTCTCTCCAGACGCGCGACCGCAACACCATGCTGCACAATCCACAAACACCTGACCCGCTCACGAGGGCGACTGTCCAGTTTCCCACCCACCGTCCCTACCTTGAGGAAACCGTCGCCCGAGTTGTTTGCCTCCCCGGTCGCGTGTGTGTTACATATAACCCTACGCCCGTCCCAACCTCGCGCGAGCCTGCCAACTTGATGTAACGCGTCCGGGGCGGTGACCCCCTGGCCCCTATGTGTCATAACCGCCGAGCGCCGACATCATTGCACTGTTTGTCCCTTGTTTTAATTTGGGGGGCTGCATGCAAGACACAACGGCCCGTGTCGTCTCACTTGACGATCATATGAATATGTACGTACTTGTTCTCGACCGCGTCGCATATCAACATGTTTTAGGGATATACGCTTTTAGGATTGGTCCCAAGCTCATCGTCCGGCGTGGTCCTTTTCGCTCGCACATGCGCCAAACTGGAGATTGGGTCTTCGGTTCACGGTAATCTCGGTCGAATCTTTCCAAACGGCGAGGCAACAAAGGCCTGACATATCGAGATGGTGTATGGTCCTCGTGCTGGCCGCCCAACGATTCACATTGGCGTTGCCGCAAAAGCGAGTCGCCCCCGTTGGTAAACGATCCAAGCTATCCACACACTGTGGAGAATGGCCTAGTGTGTACCCGTTCCCTGGTCCTCTCTTCTTGTCTCGCAAACTGTATGTTAGTGGCCAGCCACGTTTCGCAACGCCCGACGCATTCGGCATGCAGCGCCACTGGCTTGAATCAGCAGGGCGCCAATAGGCCAAGGTCCCACCACAAAAATTCGGGATTCCTCCGCATTTCCTGGAGTAGTTTGCCATTATGCTAGCGTGTATGAGCGAGCGGCAACGGGCTGGTGATGTTCACCAAGTGAATAGTTTGATGTTTGGGTCCCTGATGGACCCAGTGTTAATCGCCAGACTACCAGCGGCAGAATCGCCTTTGCTGTCCTGTGCGCGGTCTAGCCTTGCCGAGGGAATGTACCTTTTGCTGACAGTAGCAGAGAGTTTTCCTTTCAGCCAGTGGGGTACTTGACATCGAACGCACTCCACGCATACACTAGTACATCTCATCGGTGGCGCCCACTAATCGAGTGCAATATCAGATTTTTCAAAAGGCCATATCCTGCGGGAATTATTTTACCTTTTTCCTGACCCTTGCACGCCGGGCGGCGGGCGGTGGGGTTTTGTGGGTTGCCCCCGGCGGACGGTACAGCGGTGAACCTTACACAGGTTGGGAATGCATTGCCCGCATCCGAGCAGCGCATAGACCCAGGGAAAGCCACTATGCCGGTGGATGGGTGCGACCGGGGAAGAGAGATAGGGCTCAATCTCGATGTTTGGCCTCGGCGCGGTATTACACGGATAGGTGTCTGAAAAGAGCATTGCGCGCGTCTGGACAGGGCACCACCGTTGCTTCTAGACCACAAGGTTTACCTATGTTGACTCCGTGTTGCCCGTATCTTGTCTGAAACTATACATTGCTCCTCGAGTTGTCATGCTGCACACGGATTTACATGCGCGCCACTAACTCGATCGTGCTCAGACGCCTTTTATTATCATTTATTCATTCATTTTGGGCATGAAGGATCGTAGTCAACAAGAGTACAATTGTGATATATCAGCAAATGATGGAGAAAGTGTTAAGAGTGGAGATGTATTCCCAAACCAAGCTGTCAGGCCCTAACACGCGTTAAATCAATGAGCGCTGCATCCCCTTGCCCCATCCTTCGAACACGCTCTTCCTTGCCGCAGTAGTACGTTTGGCTACCTCGTTGAGGAAAGATTGAGAAATCTACCCGAGGTTCAGCGGGCAATATCCAAGCTCAATTGAGTAATTACGGCCAACCTGTGTAAATTCTTGGAGATCTTTGCAGTCTTCCGTAAAGGCATTCTGCTTCGCTTCAGAGCCCTCTACCTGCCCGACCGCGACCATGGCTGCTGCGAGGTCTTTCAGCGCCTTACTAGCACGAGGCCGAATCCCCTTGATTCCTTGTGCCACCTAGGATGCGGTATTCATATTGTTCACTTCCCAAATTACACAAAATAGAACACGCACCGGCTCCTTTTTGGCCTTGCCGGTAATAGGGACCTTGAATTGCGCGCTCTGGATCTCGAAGATCACGAGCGCTTCTTGCGCAAGCCCCGCAATATGGAGTGACTCCCAAGGCAACGTTGATTCGTGGTTGGAGATCTCCGTGAACTTTTTGTACAGACCTTTGATCGCATCATAGTCAACACATGGCGGACAGCATATGGGGTGGGCATAAACTCGCCTTCGAAATAGTCGATTACGGCTGCTGCGAGCGCTGGTACATCAACCCCATTTTTTGGTGGCTCGTCTGCCGAACCATTTCCATTAGTAGCCTCTGAATCATCGGGCTTTTCCTTGCTCTCGGTCGAGCCCTTGGGCAACTCCCGCACCACCAGCCATTCGTTCAAATTGTCCGTAAACTTCCGGAAGTCTTTCTCGAGTGGCGTCAGCTGCGTGAGCAATTCAGTACAGCCTTGAAGCATGGCGAGTGGGGGCAGTTCGAACCTGTGATTCATCCTCGAACTGGTACTCGCGACCTGTAAAATGCGCAGGCCCAAGCGAGTCCTCCAACGCTCGGATGTATATTTGCAGGAACACGTTGAGCCAGGAGAGCTCGAAGCTCTATCAGTTAAAATCCCCTAGATCAAAAACGTGTGACCTACCCCAGGCGACGGTCCCATCGACGTTTGCTGGTCCATACTCTGGCCCCGAGGCTGGTAGTTTGGAATTACGCTCATATCACGATTATCGTGATGAGCTGGAAGGTACCAACGTGTCGTTGAAGCACAAGCCGGGAGGCGCGAAACACTAAACTCACCACGAACGATGGTCAACTGGAGGTCTTGAAGCTCGAGGATGAGACTGTCTGCTGCTTGAGCTTCGAACCCGAGTCGCATGCGCGTATGTTCCATCTTGGTGAGGTCGCGTTGGAGCGAGCACTCCAGTCGTTCTTCAAAGTCCACAAAGGTCGGTACCTGTTTTGGAGCAGTGAGCAGGACGGCCGGATAAAGACTTAAGTTAAGAGTATACCTGTGCATACTTCTCTTGGACAAAAGCACGCGCCACCATCTCTGGGGTTTCCTGCACGTTGGAGGTATATATCTGGCTGCTCTCTATGCATTCATTCACCAACTCGCTGTCGCCTGCGAGGCAGAATGTAGATGCACGTGCTAAAACCAGATGAGAAAGCGAGTCGGATTGCATTTGCTTGATCCTGAGGCCCTTGTAGTGGTCATGCGCAAGAGTGGGGGCACCTTTCAATAGCAGCTTTTAGACGAATGATAGGGGGCTAGTTTCATGCTCACCAATCAATCTATAAAGGCGGATAAGCAGCATACGGAACCGGTAGTTGTATGTGCTCTTCGAGTGAGCATATTCAAGGACAACGACTGCCTGCGTTAGGTACGACGATTTCCCTGTGCGTAGCCTCTTCAGTGCTTTATTCGATCGTAGGTCTTTGACTTCACACCTGAACCCGTATATGCGGAAATAAGCGCCGAGGCTGCCAAAATGGCAAAATCGTCCCGAGGTTGTTGCTCGGTGGGAGGGAAGTTTTCACCTACAAAAGCATGATGTTTGATGCATGAGGCGAATCCAAGTGCAAAAATGACCCACAAAGTGGCGCAGCGTCGAAATAGGCCTTCAGATACTTGCCAGCCAAAGCCACCTCTTCCTCTGGCATAATCTTTTCAACAGAAGGTTTGCCGGTACGAAGCATTTTTGCAACGTTGATGGCTCTCCTTAGACCGCTGAGTGTGGTCTGGATGAGGCGCTTATTAGATTTTTGACTCTTGAATATAATATAAGAGTGAGCTCACAAGGTCCAGAGTCTGTCCATTCAAGTGCTCAATCCACTTGGCCAATTCTGGTCCATCTTCTGGCAAAGTTTGAACAGCGTCGTTCAAGTCGTCGTGACAACAGGTTTTGTCTCCGATCTTCGCGAGATATTGGCACAAAATATTGTAGAGAGCATCGGGTTCTACTGAGGCTGAGAACGACAAATAAGTACACACTTGAAACATTAGTGAGAATAAACGTACCAATTTCGATTCCCTCCTTCCTCCGACGCACTTCCAACTCAAGCAATGCCAAAGGGGCAGCACGCTCATCGGCGCCTTCCTTCTCCGAGATTGCCGTAAAGATGAACTTGGTCTCTGCATATAGCTCGTTGGTGTTTGGTACCGGTTTGGGCTCGTCTTCGCCTTCCGAGGCTGGAGGAAGAATCAACGCCTCGCCAGCCTTTTGTTTGCTGATGATAGCGAAAGTCGTGTCAATGAGCGTGCTAAATTGATGATAGTTTCGGTCGCTGGAGAAGGTCAATTAGTTATTTGTGCTGCAAACATCGAAACCAAATGTCTTACTTTGCTTCCAACCTAGTCTTGCAGATTTCGCGTTCTTCTACGAATCGTTCGGCGAGCATCATAGCCTCTTTTCGCAGGTCTTCGCATATGAGGCTACTTCCGACGAGTTGGCGTGAGTTGACGACAAGTTCCAGAGCCTTGTTGAATCGCCCACGTCCCTGTTCAGGATTCGGCGCCCCTGCGAATCCAACCATGGGCGTGAACACTGACCGAGAAACCAAGAAACCTACCGTCTTCTAGCTCGAGCTTTCCCAGGTCAATAAGAATAGACATGTGTAGCCATACTTTATCCGGGGTTGCAGCAGCGCCAGGTTTGGGGAGTCCGTCGATCATCCGTAACGCCAAACCAAGCAAGGTAGGCTTCATCTTTCGAGCGGTATCCGGTGCTCGTGCTTGCATAAGCATACACGAGATGGCCCAGAAGGCATAACGAAGCTCAACGCCTGTTCCGGGGAACGCACGATGAAGGCGTAACGCAGTCTGTTGAGCCGTCCTCCATGATCCGACTTTGGCCATTGCCACAAAAGCCTGGCACCCTAGCTCTTCGTTGTTTGGGCTCTGCTTGTACGCGTCGTCGTAGAGTGTGACAACATCCTGGGCTGGAGGTTGGTATTTAGTACGAGCATACTGGCACTGTATGCGAGTGTACTCACGTCGGTCCAAAGCCCTGAGTACATGAGATAGGGTGTTAAGGACAGCGTCGTCGCTTGGTTTTGATGCAATAAGCTGGTCTGCCAGCGCGATGCATTCTTCGAGTTTCCCGGCACGAATGAGAGCCAGTGCTTTTAGAGACTGCCAACTAGTAAGAATATGTAGGTCCGAATATAGATAAAGAAACATACCTTGATTGCAGCAGACTCGGGTTGTTTCTTCAACGATTTATTGCACAATTGCAGAGCTAGTTTTGGCGATGTCTCGAGTGCATCTGTATTTATTTGGGGGTGTCGATCAGCCAACACAAGTGTGCCATCTGTATCGAACCTATTCACCATAGATGGGTTGCAATTTACGGTCGGTCATACTGTTGGAAGTTGAGCTGGCGTAGGGCTGTGAGCTGGCGGGCGACTCGACTAAGAGCAAGGTCAGCAAAACTCAATAACAAATTTTGGACACGCTTGTTTGGGAAACGCCCATCCGCGGAGCCAAACTAATGCCAACGGAAGCTTATTTCAACCACAACAACCCCCATGAGATTTATGAACTGCTTTTCGGATAACTTAATACAGACCTTGAGTCAGACTAGTACCTGGATTATTGCTCGGTTCGATGGCGGATCAAGCAATATTTCATACATCTAGCTTGCTGAACTGCTGAACAACCAAGCATCTTACTATGTATCAACCGAGAAGCTACACGTTGAAATCCACGATAGTCGGCATCACAGGTGACAAAATGAACCTCGCTGTTGACTGTCCTCTAGGCCGAAGAGTCCGGGTGGGGGAATCCATGTTGAGATGTGCTTGGCCCCTTACCTCGGTGTTCCCCGATCTTCTGATGCTGTTCTTCAAGCATGCTGGTTCGCTCTATGCCAAGGTTACTGGGGGCAGTGGATAGTCACGCAACTGACCACCGCTCACATGCTTGTTTCCTTGCCGAAACTGCGAAGCACTAGCTAGAACCCAATACCAGTGTTGCCCACTGGTCGCGGGCACCAACCACGATGTGATCGTGTGGCTTGGCAAGCTCTGCGCATGTGGTCACCGGGTAGTCGCTGGCGGGAACACGCCGTATGCAAGATAGTGCGCATGCGCGACATGGTATTCTTCGTGGGTCAACGAGTATAGCTCTCTCGCTTGGGTGTATAAAATGCTGGCATTGCTGTCGAATTGAAGCATCAGCTCTCAGTCGATTCGTCTCTCTCCGGTCCTACATCTTTCACCATGCGTGCCGCTTTCGCCATTGCCACAGCCTCTGTTGTCGTTCTAGGTGTCTCTGCTGCCCCGGGACTTTCCCTATCCATAATCTCTCCTAGCTCGGTTACCGACGTTGAGAACCTCTCCGTCACTGCGGTCGTGAAGAACACCGGCACGGAGACACTGAAATTATTGAAAGACCCACGCAGTGTATTATCTTCCGCCAAGGCTCATACCTTCAATGTTGCCGGGAAAAATGGGTCTCCTGAATTCACCGGGATGTTCATCAAGTAGTAAGTCTAGCCCCCGCCATGAGAATATAGCGTGGCCTCACAAGCTTTCAACAGCTCTCCTGACTACGTAGTCAAGAAGAACAACGCGGCCGATTTCGCCATCCTGGCTCCGGGCCAGACGTTCGAACTTACACACAACCTTGCTGGAGTCTACAACTTTACCAACACTGGCGCTGGGGAGTTCAAGGTATGTAACTGAAAGCATCACACAAGTTTAGAGTTTGTGAACTGTTTTCTTCAGTTCGACGCATCCAACATCTTCCGATATGTTAACCCCGCTGGCAAACTGTCGACTGTTGAGGCTATTACGCAGTCTGCAAAAATCAACGTCAGTGGAAACCTTGTGTCGGCTCGCGTAAGTCACCCAGGCACACCGCATATACACTCATCTGACCGACATGGGACCATTTCAGAGCACGCCCAAGATCGAGGCTCGTTCACTTGGCAAGCGAGTCTCTTACGTTGGGTGCAGCTCGACTCGCCAGTCTCAGATCGCCACGGCGGTGACGTCCGCCAACTCCTACGTCTCCGCTGCATCCTCGTATCTTAATGGTATCAGCTCGGGCACGACACGCTATACGACCTGGTTCGGAACCTACACTTCGGATCGTGCTTCGACCGTGCGCTCTCATTTCTCGCTCATTGGAACTGACGCTTCTAGCACGACCTATGATTGCTCGGTGAGTCTCTGCCCTCTATGCTCTAGCATGCAACAGTCTGTTTACCAACATATCATGCTCCCGCATACAGACTTGCACTAGCTCTGCTTATGCCTATGTATACGCCAACCAGCCCGGGCGCGTATACTTGTGCAGTGCGTTCTGGAACGCTCCAAAGTAAGCGTCTATTTCGATCGGATGTTACCCTGCATCCTGACTGAAATCGACCGCTCTTGCAGCACCGGCACGGACTCCAAGGCCGGAACGATCGTTCACGAGCAATCACACTTCACAGTCAACGGTGGCACCCAGGACCATGTTTATGGCCAGGCTGGTGCCAAGTCGCTAGCGATCTCGAATCCAGCTCAGGCGATTATGAATGCGGATAGCCACGAGTACTTTGCCGAGAACACTCCTGCTCAGTCTTAAGCCTAATGTAAATGTTAGTTGAAAAGTTAAATGGCACTGGTTTTACGAATTACCACTCTGGGACGAGGCAAATAATATGTTACAGCTTCGCAGTCGTCGAAATGTCTATGCTCTCACCAACATCTTCGACCAGGCACTGGACATGGGTAGGTTCATGTATGAATTCCCATGTGCATACATCGGCCCCCTACGCCCATCGAGGAGCAACTCTCAAGACTATCGTTTTCTAGTTTATGATAGGGCTTGCGGAACTTGTGTGTCTCTTGATATGTGTCTCGGCACACCTCAAATAAGAATCTCATAGGTCGTTGATTAGGCCGCCCGGGCCGCGAGCGTGAGGGTCGCAGGCCTAGGTGAGGCAATGGACTTGGTATGTATGCGCGTAATTATGTGTGCCTGATATAACGACAAGGGTGGGAGGGTGAGAAAACGAAAACGACCAGGCGGACTTTCAAACGTCGGAGGCATGCAGACGAGCTCATGTACAAATTTCAGGCGCCTCTGCCTCTACATCCATATATGTCTGGATGTCCTAACATACAGCTGATCAAGGCACCATCATTCGGGCTGCAGAAACATATGCTTTGCTCTCGCATCTTCGTATTCCCCAACCTTCTAATCTTATCCTTCAAGCATGCTTGTTAGTATCATATCAAGCTCCCAAAGCGGTGGACAGTCACGCAGCTGATTGCCACTTGGCTGCCACTCACATGCGTGTTGCCTTACTAAAACTGCGAAGCACTCGGCGGGATC
>WSTG01000392.1:0-19157 GCA_019616325.1 Ceratobasidium sp. 394
CGACAATAGTACCGAAATAGTAGTATGCGTTCTGAGGTATGTGACGGCTCGCCAAGCCCCACGGATTTAAGAGAGGATCTTGAGAGGATCTTACCTGGTTCCCAAGCGTTCCGGGAGAGGAAATCCACTCGAAGCCGCTTATAATTTGAAATTGGTCATGTGCGCGCTCTGTGACAAATTCCACCCGCCTCCATTTCAAACTCGTGGTTCTTCGTCCCGCTGAAACGCTAATTAGGCACCAGCTAACCCGCAAGCAGAGTTCTGCTCGCCGGTACACCACCATACCCAGAGGTGGCCATCATTTTGATTCGAAAGCGATTCCAAAACATAAACCAGGCTAGGACTCTGAACTTGCATTCGAACTGATTTCGATTTTACCTTCCATACTTTCCATATACTGTACAACAAATGGGTATATCCGCTGAAATGTATGTTGGCATGTTAATAGCATCGTGGGCCACTTGAATATATCGTCTCGTGTACTCGAAACTGTGGAACGTGTAACCAACTTCAAAGATAAATGGTGTTCTGCGGCGGGATTCCAAACGTTCAACTTGACAATGTTTGGGTAAGGTTTGTAACTCCGGCGATATTTGAACCGTACCGGCTTGACCGCGCCGTGGCATTATCCAGGCACGGTGCCTCAAACAATTCTCGGGTTACCGATTCCCGGCTCGGAAAGTAGGCCCCGGCTTGGCTGTCACACGCTACCTGTCAAACTATCTATCTTATAAGATATATTTTCTAGTGGCCGAGCCGGCTAATGCCTGGCCGTTTTCTGAGCCAAACATGGCCTATCACATCCCGCAACACCAGTTAAAAGGGGCCGCGCAGTTGCTAGGTATCACTACCCCGGTCCGACCTCACCCTCAAGCTCGCCATGTATTTCTCTCGCTATCTGCTCGCACTCGCTCCCATCTTGGCTACCAGTGTCTCAGCTGCCCCTTGGAAAGTAGTCATTGATGATGAAGTCGCTACTTCTGGCGTACGTGCTGGTTACTTTGCGTTGAACTTAATACGCTAACATGCTTTTCAGACTGAATGGCAAGTTACATGGGTGCCATCAATTCCTGTTAGCGACTACATGTGCCCCTCTGGTTCGTTTCCTTTCAATCTATACAGTGTAGCGTTTTGGTTAACAACGACTTGGCTCGTACTGGCATCGTAGATGGGCAAATTTGGCGTACCCTGGATCAGCCCACCGTTCGGAAAACTCTGAGGCTGGCAGTTGCGGATTATCTCTGAGGGTTCTATAAAAACCCTCTCGAAGGGGGTAATCTCGTGAGTCTCAAATAAACCTTGCGTTTGAGGATGACACCAGGAGGTACGCATAGATTAAGTGGGATAACCCATTTTGCCAAGGCAAAGGAAAGAAGCTATACAAGTACGATGTTCCCCCTCCAGAGAAGGGCGAGAAACGGAGCCCGCATCGATTGGTTTTCCACTTCGAGAGCATCGACGAGTACGACCAGGTAGCGGTCGTCAACTTTTGTGGTGTGGTGAGTAATCTATGTGCCAAGGTGAATTCTAGGTCCGGATTAACAAGGTTGCACATAGGTCGCTTATACTAAACCTGACAACCTCCTTAGGAAGTGTCATATGCATCCTTGAATCCGTAAAGTGCCAAGTTGTACGGTAGCTCGTGACAATTTGTCTTAATAGTGGATATTGGGAGCTCGTGTTTTAGCTCTTTGTTTAAGTTTCCCCCGGCCACATGAATATATGCGTTTTATTTTTGTTTCAACGCGACCTTTTACCATCTGCTTGCTTGAAGGCCGAAAGTTCGGACACGCCCATTCGCTTTGGAAGGGTCGGGTGACCGGAGTTATCCTACTAGTTCTCTTCTCACATCCAAGTTTCGTTTGCATAAGTAATTCGATTTCCGGTGCAAGTGAGCCGAGAGAGAATGCAGCCTGTTCAACAACGTCACGATGGTAATTATGAAGTGTAACTCAGTTAATAACATATTGGACTACGCCAGTCAAGTGCCTGGACCATACCTCTGGGTTTCGGTTCAACACTAGCTCTCCTACTTCCTGCATAGGGATCTTGCCTCTCGGCCACACTTTGGTTACGTCCAATGGATCAAAATCGAGTTCACCAGCTCCGAGCATCTCGGGAGCCAATACTTATACAAAGAGCGTCCAATGACCTTTGCCGCCTTTTTCAACATGTTCCCAGGGGTCGCGTTTGGCAACGTCGGGGTCTTGGCCGCACATCGCCACAGATTCTTCGTTCGTAAACTCCCTAGTACCCTACTTGGACCGCCAGTGGTACTAGAAACAACTCGGCACATTAAGGGTTGGGATCGGCCACTCCTGTTCAGAAGACTAACCTTGACATAAATGGCATCTCCGGACTTATTTACCAGGCGGAACGGGCGGAACGTGTGGCACCTATAGCCGCTCATGAACCACCACCCAACCGGCGCCCCATGGTCGGATAGGAACACGAGGCCAGCGTATTGGAATTCGGATACGTTGGCGAGGAAGTCGAACCATACATTGCGATCGATCAGGCCAGTTCTAGAGTCGCGTTGTTGCGATCGAATATTATCCCGGCCCGTGAAGGGATCGCACACCAACAATACGGGCCAGCTGAGCCCAACGAGATCGTAATTTTTTGTAGTCACACGGGTGAACAATTCAATCATCCTCAATCTTACAAATGTACCCTCTTGGGGATAAAAACCTGGTGGCAAAACCGCGGGGATTGCGTGCACTGTATAGGCACTCGCGCTGAATAGGTAGTAAATAATTCCGCCGCCCGGATTAAGAAGGAAAACACTTACGCCATATGTGACAGCTGAGAAGCGAGTGTAAGCCGGAGTCTTTTTGCCTGGTTGGATTGGCGCGACCTTGGTCAAATACGAAACGTTGTGTGTGACTTGGAAATATCCAAAGCTACGGCAGAGGGTAATAAATAGTAGTCAGAAGTGCGAAAGTAGCGTCACTTACGCGGACGACCCACACGGATGAACAACGCGCTCCACGAGTTTGCTCTGGTCAAAATCCTACTATTTCTCGATTTTTAATGCATCGCCTTGATACGGAATCCTGCCAATGATTAAAGGATGTCTATATCAAGAAGTATTGGTGTACGTTGAGAGAACTATGGAAAGTATTCAACTTACCCAGCGTCCGGAATCGGCTGACCGAAACTGCTTGTATAAACGGGCGAGTCGTCTTTGGTGGGCGTTTCGTGAACAAGCCCTGCAAGGCGGGCCGCAGTCGCAGCAGGGCCATTGTTTAATCCGGAGAAGCTCTGCGCGTTGAAGTACGCGAGGATCGACACTAGGGAAATAGAAAGAGTGTCCTGGATGAACGAGGTCGTGATTGAGAAGGGAAATAGAGCCTCCGCAAGAGCGAGAGGCTTTTATACCGCGCGCAATGGACCGGTTCTGGAGCTTGGGTTGCCAATCAGAAGAACTACTTCCGATTCATCTGAGTAATAATACGACACCAGAACAGCATTGAGCGAAGGATGTGACATATGATCAAAGACACTCTTGATCAGCGAGCTATACGTCAGGCAGTACGAGAGATGTCGCCTTGTCCACTTCCCAAACCAGTCCTGGTTCGACTTAAGAAGGCGCAACGGGCGGTGGTGGTTTGCGATCAAGGACATCCGATCACGTGAGTCCAGCCCCAATCATCGCCGATCGGGGCCCTATTAGCCTCGGCCAAAATTGGGCGCGATATGAGCATGTGAGGCTCAGATATCCGATATGGCCCATATAGATATCCGGGCCCTAATTTATAAGCTACATTTGCTCCCAAATGCATCCGTACCCTCGAACACATATGTCCAAACAGAAGTAGGACGGCCCCATGCCTAACATCTACAAAGAACACAACGTTGTCCATACTTGCTAGGGTCATAGGGCATCATGTACAAGGGGACTTAGTAAGTAGTGTCTAGCACATAGCTACCTTTGAGCTTCTCCGCCACCCAATCACCTCCACGATCCCGTCGGAACACCCTGATGCCGTCGCTCTTAGATAGCGATATGAACAATGTAGACGCTATGGGCTTATGACCAGCCAATTTTGACCGTACCTATTGTAAACTAAATAGAAACCGGGCCGTATTATCTCTCTTCTCCCCAGATTGTTTCCTAAGCAAGCATGACTGCATTTAACTCCTCGTTCATCTCACACGAACACCGTGCCCCAACCCGTTGAAATTATTTTGTTTTACCCAGATGTTCTAGAGATGTATCAATGTGGGGTCAAACTGCTGTGGGGACCCATACATTGCCCAGGATAGGAAGAGCGATCGCATTTACCTGCATGTACCCACATTACATAGATCGTTTAATTCCGTTGGTTCTGTGTCACTACGCTTGCCATCATTTAGCCACTTGAATAAGCGCCGAGAATCCCCGTGGTCACGAGCTACTTTCCCAATCCATGTGCTTTCCGGGTTGATAACCCCAACCACATTGGACTCTCCTCCGTTTGAATCCTGCAACCTGCTGTTCGCTCATGGTGTGCTACTCGATTGTGCGTTAGAGACAATATCTTCTCGTAAATTGTCTGCTAGGCTTCTCTACGTGAAACGCAATTCGATCACACCCACAGTGATCCGACATCATTCCAGTCGTATACGTGTGCACCAAAAACTTCACTATCTTGCTTACCGCCCATGCTTGCGTAACTCGCTCGGCTCGGTTCCTCACATGTGTTCGGGCATTACGGTCACTCGATAGGAAACATTGAGTCCCTTCTTGCCGGCCTGAGCCTGAACCGGGGTCTCTCGTGGGGAAACAGTGCCGCTATCTCAGTGTTTAGATGTCATTTCCGCGTTCTATCGTGGTTTTGTTTAACAAAGCGTATTACTTGGATACTTGGACAGTGCCTCGTCATTTTGGATAACCTTGTACGGTCAGTTAGCTTCGGATGCCAAGCCCAAAACCGCTCTCTTTCTAATTATGCACCATCACGAATTTCCCTACCTGTGTGATGTTACGGATCACGCGAGCTAACTTCCTCTCTATGTGCGAGTCTGATTTGCCAGATACGCGGCCCGGCCCGCCGACACATCGCTCCTCCAGCGCTACTCGATGCGGTCCGCTGGCGCATTTGGCCCGGTCCGCTCAACAGGTATATAATGCTGAGACGCGATGCGAGTTAGTGAGTTCCCACGCATTTCTGTTGCGCCTACGACTGAAACTTCCCTTTGCAGTCCTCAATTATCGACATGAAGCTTGGATATCTTGTCGCTTTCGCCTTTGGCCTTGGTGTCGGTTCTGCTAACCCGATCGAGAAGCGGGCCTCTATCAGTGATAAGGCAACTAGCGGTTATGCTACTCTCTACGGAGGGTAAGTCAACCATTGTCCCATCCTCCTTACCTAAACTCATCAACGGCGTATGTTCAGTACTACTGGAGGTGGATCCGCCTCCCCCATTACCGTCACTACGCTTTCTGCGCTCAAGTCGGCACTCTCTAGCGGCAATAAAGTTGTCCTTGTCTCTGGTACTATCACGGGTAACGAGGTTATCAAGGTTCCCGCCAATACCTCTGTCATTGGCAAGTCCAGTTCTGGTACGATTTTCAGCAGTGTTTGCCGAAACTCAATCTTACGAATCTTTCTACCGTAGCGCTTGCTGGTGTGGGCCTTCGCGTTATTGACGTCTCCAACGTTATCATCCGTAACCTCAAGGTGCGATGCGACGTCGTTAGTCACTGCTGTCATCTCATACATACTTTGCCTAGATCATCAAGGTACTTGCTGACGCAGGTGATGCCATTGGTATTCAATCTTCCAACCGTGTCTGGGTGGATTCGGTTGAACTCTATTCCGACCGCGACCACGATAAAGACTACTACGATGGCCTCCTTGACATCACCCACGGCTCGTACGGAATTTCTGTTACCAACTCATACCTCCATGACCACTGGAAAGCGTCGCTCGTTGGACATTCCGACAGCAACGGGGACGAGGACATCGCCCTCCAAGCCATGCTTGCGTACAACAAGTGGGAAAACCTTAATTCACGTACTCCTTCTATCCGCTTCGGGCACGTCCATATCTTTAACAATTAGTGAGTTTTTATCTGCTTCGAACACAAACTCGCATGCTAATCTTTGCAAAACAGCTTCTTAAACAATAATAACGGCATCAATGTTAGGGATGGCGCCGAGGCTCTCATTCAATGCAACGTGTTTGAGAATGTCGAAAACCCGATCTACTCTACAAACAATGGTTACGCCAATGCTTCTAACAACGACCTCGGTGGTGGAACCAACACGGCCCCTTCAAGTACGTTCTCTCTTATCACTGGGATTACTCGCTAGCCCTAACCTCCTGCTCCAGCCTCTTGGAACAACCCCGGCTACCCCATTCCGTCCTGTATCCCTATCGCACAGCTCAAGGCGTATATCAACGCTAATTCTGGTGCTAAATTGCCGTTCTAAGCGATCGAGACGATGTCCTTACGGGTGCGATAGTTCAGATTAGGGGATCTGTTATTCCCTGTGTTCAACAGTGACAGGTTTCCGTTCCCTCTGAAGTCGTAGCAAACTACCCTCTGTCGGCTAGATGTTTAATAGATGTTATTCCCTTGAAATTTGCTCGGGGCTCTGGTCGAACCTACCTAAGTTGGTTACGCTGAGTCGCATTTGCTACTGTTCCTCTCCTCATCAATAGGTCATGCGACTCGTGATTCTACTACTTGATATCGCTTCATCTCTGCTAATATGGGTTTTAAACCGGTGTCTGAACCAGCTCTTTATTCAGGGGTTAAGCGGCAAGAAACACGGCAATCTCTGGAACGACCAAGTTTTCCACGGCCATGTATGGTATATGCTCTCAGTTTAGAACTGTTGAATTGAAATGTTGGTCCGAAGACCCGTTTCTTCTCCCCACCACGTACGGTAGGCTCGATTCGACCGGTTTCTTATATTGTGGCATCGTAGCCACCGGGATCTAGCCAGGGTCACGTGTTAACTTCCCACCTACATCTATTTTGTGTGGCCACCTCCACTCGCTTTGCCCTGAATCCTCTAAGTTACATACTTCCTCGTACATAGCGTGAGACTAAATCAAGAAATTCAAGCTCCATGAATTAGAACCACGCAGATAGTGACCGCGGGGATTAGTCTATAGATGTACAATAGTATCCGATTCATTCTTCAATCAAGAGAAAGTTCTGTTCGCAATGTAAAGTAGTAGGAATAATAACCAAAATAGACCGAAGAACAAATCCTAATCCCCGACCCCTCGCCCTCATGGCCCGACCCCTTTCAAGATCGAAAAGACCTCCTGCTGACGTTCCCTAAACGCCGGGAGTGCAGTCATCCGCAACGCAAGCTCATTAATCCGGTTCGCGAATCGCACAGTCGATGAACTTGGGCTCCTCCTTCCTTCATCGCTATCATCACCGCTCCCGGCAGGACCAGGACTTCGTCCCCTCTCCCTCTGGGTGTTCCGGCGAACCGCTCGTTCCTCGGACCGCTGTTCGGCTACACCTGTCCGGAGCGTCCGCTTGAGCCTGTCGATGCGAGGTTCGGGGATATCAAGTCCGCGCTCGGCGAGGTGCATTGCACGCCTGTCGTCTTCTTCGGCCAATTCCTATGTAACACCCGAGTCAGATATGCGTTATGTCTGGTGGGGGGCGATCTACCTTGGCAGTTTCTCCAATACGGGCCAGTTCTAACATCAGTGGACGTAACGGGGCAGGACAATCTTCAAGCGTGAGCTCTTGGCCGAGCACAGCCCGTACCGATCCACGCGGAGTGATGGACGTGAGTGAGACATTGAGGATGGCAAGGCCGACCGCGGCAAAGTAAGCCCCTAGAAATACTTTAGTTAGCCATAAATATGAATAGTTGGAAGAATCGACCTACGGGGAGCATCATTGTCCAACAACTCCCTCAACTTTGGTGCTTCCGCGAGGGCATCTCCCAACCCAGCATACAGGGTCTCTCGGATGACTACAATTGACGGGTCGTTGGCGGTTAGGAAGGAAGGGCTCGCCGGTCGTGCAGGGATGTTGCTTGGACCGGGTACGCTCAGCTGTGTGGCCGACTGTGTTGACCGGTGTCCACCTGCCGGAGTCCCAGTGCGCGCAGGGGTAGGCGTACTCGACCGCTGAGGAACCCGTAGAGGCGACCATCCGTTCGGACCAGGACCAGCCCCGGTCATTGACCCAAAACCACGCCGGAACCGGTGGGGCTGCGCGGACTCCCAGGCGGTGCAAATCCGCCGATGAAGCTCTTCTCCCCCGACCCTCCCTCGCCAAAAGGAACTGGAGGGAGGGCAGCGTAACGACGCTCGGTAGAGCTCTGGCGAGAATGGGTGCGAGATCTGGAAGGGGAGCCAGAAGAACCGGGGACGCCAAGTGTATCCCCATAAGCGGGTGACTGCGGGCGTGCCGAAACGGGCCCACGCCGTGTCTCGTCTGTTTCCTTCCCACCTCCAGCAGATGGTGTGGGCGATGGCGGGGCCTCGTCATAACCAGGCGGGGGGACAAACTTGGCGGTGATGGGCGGTCCCCTCGGCCCAGCTGGGCTAGTTGGATCTCCCAAGTTGAGCGCGGCCTGCAAGTCCTCGGTATAACGTAGCTGGAACGACCGACGCTGTGATATTTCGATGGCGACTGCGCGGATATCGGCGGCGATCGCGTGGACTTTGGCGAGCGCGGTCTGTTCGGCGGTGGGAGAGTCGGGAAAGGGTGAAGGGAGGTCGGTGGGGAGGGTGATGGGTTGTTTGTTGCAGATGATACAGGCGAGGTCGTATGTGTGTTCGGCAGCGAGGGATTGGATACGTGGGACTGCGCGAGCCCAGAGCTCGAAGAAGGGGATAAAGCCAGGCGGGCAGGTCGCCGCGGTTAGCCGCTTCTGGGGCTCGCTTGGGTCAGCGCCTCTAGGCCGAGGGAGAGGTACACCAGGAGGGTTCGTGTTGGAACGAAGGGCGGCAAAGTATAAACATAAGGCAGGACCTGAAGACAATTAAGTAAAGTTCAAGTTTGAGAGGAGAGAAAACCAAACTTGCCACAAATCATAAGATCAGCTTCGGCGCTGGCCAGCAAGTCGTCGGTGAGCAGGCGCTCTGCTTTAGCGTGCTTGAGTGCGCTAGTCAAAAAGGCATGGAAGCCGTTAATGACTTCCGCTTCGGTCAAGAGCTGAGTGTCGACCATCGTGGGGGAGTGCAAACTGATCTGCGCTTGTGGCTCTCGCCCTTATCTACTCCGAAGCAGGTGACGTAATTCTTTGCCTAACCGGTGCCGACCTACCCCCGGAGTCACGTGCGACACTGCCCCATTGCCGAATACCGGCTCTATCTCCGGCACCACCTCGTACGACCTAATGTTCGGAGCCTGCGATGGGCCGACGGCCTGCACCGTGTGTGGAGTAGTGGACAGCCTTTGATTTCGCAACGGTTGTCTCAGGCTATATCGTACGGTCTAGTAGGTTGTTGTTCGACTGAGAGCCAGGTCGGTCTGAAGTTTTCGGCTAAGATACAGCCACCAATTACTGGAACCTCGAGTCTCAGGTGGTCGTCTCAACTTCTTTTCCGTCACACTGGGAGGTTTTGCTCAGCTCGTCGATACCCCACTCTAAACCTGGGAAAGCCCCGAGGTTCCGCCCTCGCAGGGTTACGAGATATATATCTGGCCACCTTGCTCACCTCTGTTTTCTCTTACCTCCCCAAATTCCTCATGTAAAACCTCTACCCATACCGCCACACGTTGTAATCCAACTTGTTCCGTCAACGCCACCTGGGCCATGTATGACCTCTGCACGAAAGAATAAGCTCACCAACCCAGCCCCATTGTCGGCTCCTAGACCACGACCCTGTCTCATTCTTCGGACAATGCCCGTTTAGCGAGCCTACATCCCCGGACGTCTGATCCCCGCAAATCGTTTCAGAGCTATGCAAACTTCCACATACTTTGTTCGTCAGCTTGCGTTTTCTTCAACCATGGCCCACTATCGGCGCTTGCGACGATCCGAGATGTGATACGTGGTTCTGTCGAACCTTTCTTAGGTACGTCATTATTCTAGGCCTCATTTGTTTAATCAAGTTCACCTCATCCTCTCTCCTCAGCGCCCCTCTGCTCCGCCTCACTAGTTTCTCCCTTCTCCCTTTTCAGCATTCCTATATCTTTTCAGCAGCCCACGCCGCTATTGTTGGCCCCCGAAGGCGCACCGTTATCTTTTACGTTTGCTCCAGACGCTGGATGACCGTCCAAGCTGATCACAGTACTTTTATTACGCCGCAACGTCCGACAATCAGCGTGGCCGAAATGCCGGTGGTGCGCTTTGATCTCACCCTATGCCTCTGTACGCCCAACCCCGAATTCAACACCAATTCTAGCAATCAGCTTACTCGATTTCCCCCCTCTTGTCACCCGATTTCCACGTGCTACTCTCAACGTCCAGGTTCTTCTCCGCAGCGTAACCGCTCAGGCTATCCCGTCTATTAACATTCTGATGAATTATCATTCGAATTCAGACCGCAGGACGGGTATCGCGAGTAATTTGCCGATCAGCTGAAGCTAGCACGAGCACTGACGGAAGACATACGAGAATTACTCGATACCTACAGCTATGATTTGGGGTTTGGTATTTTGCGTAAGTTATAAGGAGTATCAGTGCAGCCTCCTAAGCATGCTATATTAATAGGATCCGGTGGTCTGCGTCGGAGTGTCTTGGATTCTCTTGGCGGGTTAATCGGTGCCTGTACAAATTGCTGGATCATTCGTGGACCATCAGTCCGATCCCCGAGGTTCGATCCGCCCACTCGTTCGTGCGATCACGCGCAATTCCGATGAGACTTTACGACGTGGCATCTTCATCAACTCTCTGGCCGGCCCTCCTCTCACTTACTAGACTTACTCGACTCCAGTGTTCTTCCTTTCAGCACCGGATTTACGCTGTTCTAGATGGTGGATGGCTTGGGAGCTTGGGAGCTCGGTCATGTGATGTCTAATCCCACGATTTTGATCTCGACCACGTTCAAGAACTGACTCGAGCGCTAATGCTTTTCAACCTTTGCTGCGACTTGCTCCCCGTGCTGCCGTCTCTCCGCTCATTCTCGTTTCCAACCATGCTAGTAACAACGGTTTGGAGCAAATTGGCTGTGATATAGCCCTTGGCTCCAAGAGGAGCGTTGTTCTACTGGTTCACAGCTCTGTCCATCTCAATGCACATTCTGGCTCCGCCGAGACTCCCGTCCCTCAGTTTACGGCGATTTTCTCGGCCCTCGATGCCTAGGTGCGCATGCCAACCTTGTGCTACAGCTACTTGGGGATCTGGGAACCGCCGAGTCAACTTGACTACAAATTAAACTGAGATTGCTAGTCTCCCAGTTCGAGAATTTCGTATCTTGATACCAATACTCGATTCTCGACCTCGGTCGCTTCTCAACTACATAAACTGTTTTTGGTCTTTATGCTCTGTCTAGCGTTGATCACTCTTACGTCAACCTAACTGAACCTAATCTGGCGGGACAATGGTAGCTCTCCAACGCTGTGGAAACTCACAATCCATTGCACCCACCCTCCCCTCTGTTCATCAAGCAAACGTAACCAACTTTAAAGGATGACGAGAGATCCTGAGCATACCGTACGGTGGGAGGTCTCAAATCATTCAATTTAAATTTAGCTCAGCTTTGTATTGCGGCCTACCCCGCAATATAACTCGGTCTTCCAAGTGCGTATTATCTCCCACACGCATGTCTCGCATACCAGGTGACCCCACTCGCCCTTTCTTGGAATCCACACGCGTCAGGCGCCCGGTTGGTAAGTTAATCCAGACCTTTGATCCGGCGACGCAGTATATTGGACCTTCCCGATTCTACCACTTCTGAGCGTAAATGTCAACTGACCATAGTTTTCTCGAGGATGGACCTGTTATGCAAACGCCCAACCCGGTTTGTTCACGGCTAAGGGTTTTCTTCCAGCTCACTCCGGCAGATCCCCCTATCAGGGTCATTCCAAAGGTTAGTTGCAATTCAGTGGCTTGATTGTTTTTCCCTCGGTGATCACATGTAAGGCTTGTGATGACCCCAGATCAGTCTTAACACGCTTTCAGCCTCGTTTTGCTATAAACACCGGCGTGGATAGATACCGAGAACTACTTATGGGATCGTTATGCGTGGAATTAATTGTCTCGCAATCATGAGGCTAATTTTCAATGCTCTGGTACGTGATTGGTTCGCTATAAATCAGGAGGATACAAACTTTGACCGTTACGGGGAGAGATTAACGGTACTTCATTAGTCCCGGCTGAATTCATCTTGACAGTATCGGGCGTGCGACGGGCTCAACCGAGCGATTCACAATCAACTACTATGTCTTTCAGGCGCCGTCTATCTTTAGCCCGCGTCGATTTCTTCTTGAGGTTAAGTCTATTCTCGCCACAACCCCGGCCATTCCATCGACATATATCCTGTGGCGGTATCAGACTACATGTCGCGGGCCACGGCGTGATGCAAAATTGGTAAGTCAACTGCGTGTAATCCAGCTTCAAGCCATACTAAATCGACCCACACTGAGCACGCATAATGCGCGCATCTCAAAAAGTCGTGGAAATGCTTACGCTGCGCGGGATGCTTACTCTGGTCCGTTAGCTTCCCCAACCGTACCTTTGCGAGGCCAACCAGAATTCTACCATATCGTTTCCACGTCGGGTTAATCGGACTTTTTGTCAGCACCGCCGACGTCTCTGGACCCGCATCCCGTCAGGATATGACTTCCGTATACCCAAACGGCGGTGTGGTTGCCCTTAGTGGTATCTCAGCCGGTACAGCCTTCCTTTGAGTAATGCCGGTCTCAACTTGATTATAGGTTAGTAGATAGCACTCTCATCGGTGGTTTCCTACCACTTGGCGTCACAGAGCGCCAAGGTCGCGAAGGCCGCACTAGTTTAGTAGCTGTTACGCCAGTCTATGAAATCCTCGATCTACTGTTTCTCTACATCGGCCTAAGAGACGCATCATACTTTCTCCTTTAAGATATTTTTGCGTTAAACCTGGGGCGCCCCGAAATGAATGGCTCATTTGTTCTCAATACCATTGAATCGAGCAACCTCCATCTCCAAGGCTGCATAACCCGGCATTCTCCGAGCCTCCAGCCCCCAGATCCACGGCCCCATGTGAATAACTGAATGTACTCGCAATCCGGCTCTTACCTCCGGGATGACTGATTTGTTTGTTGACTAGGCAGACACACACCGGAAGTGAAAGGCCACAGCATCCCAAATTTGGCCCCCTACAAACTAGCTTTGCGCTCGTATTTCGAGAAGCTCTCGTGGTTGGCTCTTTCTTTCCTAAATTGTGATGGTTCTCCCGCATACATCCACCCGTCAATCATGTCTCGTACCTAGACGTCCTTACCCCCTATTTTCCGTTAGATTTCCAGCCCACATCGAGCGATGATACTTGGCTTGAGACCAAGTTGCTTAATACTGTTAGCCATACTCGAATACATATCTCAAGCACACCTAGTAGCCAGAATATGTTCTCGCTAACTGTATAGTAAGCCCATGTCTCCGTGGTACCGCAGACCGCAAGCCCTAGTGAATCTAAACAGGTCCACGCCTATTATGGCTATCTAGATAAGCTCATGGGGCGATCTACATCCCAGATTCCCAAGTATTGGATCCAATTCAGTCTCTGGTAAGATCTCACTGGCCGAGAAGGAGCGCTCCGGACACACGCTAATCGAGCGCTGATTGGTCGAAGAACTATGGAGGCGGACCTGCGATGATCGAACGTTGAGGAATGACCTAATCGCACTTATAGTGTCATGGAAGCATAGCCTACGTATCCCGCCGATAGTAGCAAGAGTTACCTAGCCTATTAAAGCCAAACTCCTTAGTAAATATCCCGCAGCTGCTCGACCAAGAATATGTACAGTATGTTTAACCGTTGTCCAATACGACCAGTGGATGAAGAATCAAATCGCAGTGATAGAGAATACAATCCAAAGTTTGCGTCGGTGATCACGGGGTTTACCGCCGAGTACTGGCGATCTCCGGATATGCTCGATCCTTGACATCGCAAAGGCGGTTGTGCGGGATATAACCCGAAGCGCCGATACGCAATTTCCGAGATTGCCACTTGAATGCACCTATTATCTCTGTGTGTTCCACCTGGGTTAACCAGCCGTGCGACTGAGCCACGCTTAGTAGTTTATATATGCGAATATTCCTACTAGTTCGTATTGTATCAGGACATCTTTGATATCCCACAACCCAACGAACCCTATCCTACATCCCACAGCCTGCGGGTCCTGCCTACTTCTCCAGTATGCCCGCCCATTGCCAAAACCAGCCAGGGGGTTTGACTCTATTCACCGTCCCAGAAGCTACCATCATTCATATGATGACACTCTACTGCCACCCGCGGTTACAAGTCAAACCCGTAGGCAGCAGTCGGCCTGTCGATTCAAGGTGTCTTTCCAGTCACTAAGCCCAATGTTGCTCTCTCCCTCGCCGGCCGCCTCCGTACAAGCCTTGTAACGAAATCATATATATTCAGCCAATATTGAGATAGATCACACCATAAAAGTAAAGTCATTAGAAGCAACAAATCAAACGATGGGAAGTACCCTATGCGCTTTCCGGTATAGCATATATGCGCATTCCCATTCTTTTTCCGCCTCGGAATGCACTGGAGATACCACTTTTCACAGGTGACCCGTCACATCACGACCTACGTTGGAACCCCCAGCTGGATGGAGGTACTCCAGCCCAATACACTGGCCGCACCCTGCTCAACCCACCTGTAACAGTTCTGCCTAACCCGGAACGAGACTCAGGAGAATGCGACCCGCTACTTTGAACCTAGGGGCATAGGTGGAAGTTTCAGACCAAAGTGGCTAAAGCACGTATCGTGGCAACGTCTGATTTAGTCAAGGCCCGTATGGTACCCATCCTCTGTGACAAAGTGGCCTAGTACCTCGCTCGTCCCAGCTCATATCTATACTGCAAGGCATGATTTACCCTCAACTCCCAATAGCTGCAGCCACACAGCACATCGTATCAAAGCCAGACTATTCTACTCATACAACCCGATGCTTGAAACCGGTGGCGGGCTGATCATACGTAGCGAAAATCATACAACTATGTATTTGCATTCCCTGCCCGAGCGGATCCTATGTAGCCTGTGGCTCCTCTTGAACCTGACTAGCTAACTCGAGATTTTCGACATCTAGTGTAACCACGAGCTGTTTGCCGATGAATCAGCTTGCCTTTGTGCTCTATGCTCTTCTTGTTCCTCAACACGTACCATTCGTTATCAAACCGTAACGTTGGCTCTCGATCATACTACGGGTCTTGGTCCTCGAAGCGTTCTACTACCATGGCTCTATGCAGGGGGTCCAGCACCCTGGTACGCGGCCACATATCAACAACCTACTGGGTAACGTCGGTGTTATCACTACTCGACTAGCTCGTATATGGTCCATTCCCCCACGAGAGGACACGAGGTCATATCTGCTTCAACAGTATTGCGCGTATGTCGGACTTAACCGGACAATCCCTACCTGGTTGTTTGCTATCAGCGACTATACTACATCAGACAACCTTATATCTAGCTCACACTACCTACTTTATTCGGCTGGGTCCATTCTTGTTGCACTGGAAGTGTCCCTTTTAACGCTTATCTTATCGACTCAAACCTACCCGTTCCACTATCATCTTGAGGAGAATTAGAGCATGACACGAGCTTTACAAGTCATCTTTCGTTCAAGCTAGCTTGAAACTATTAGGCCGTTAACGTTAAGCATATCTACTAAGTGCACTGTCAAGGATTCCACCCCTATTTAGTTAACCGGTCCACCTGTCACAACCTTGCGATATCTAGTAAAGAACTATGTTCTCGGATCACTCGGATTTTCCACTCAAATATTCGATATCTCCGACATCGACTCACGTTCACATGCCGCAGAGTATACCTTTCTGTATCCTGAGCGGCGACCTTACCGCCTCTCACAGTCAGCTCGGCCGAGATAGACCCAGGCCGTTACGATAAAGCAAGCATAGCCCTTATCACACCACACAAATCGGAATTCTCTGCCACGCCGTCTCAGATTGCGACTTACACCTAACATGTTGCGCCATATTGTCGGAAAGTTATACGACGAGCGGTTTCAGAATAGTGCCTCAGACGTCGAAGTTCGAGCCTTTTTCCGCTCGCAAAGTTGCTGCAGTACCTGCCCAGCAAAACTGTTAGATCGAACTAATATACCATCACCCTTCTCCGGGTCAGGACCAATCTACTAGAAAGCCTAACCAAGCCCGCTAACGCCTCAGTCTCGCCACGAATTCGGCTACGGCTGATCTTTAATGCCTACTTACATTATAGCTGTTTGTTGTGGCCCAATGAACCACCGGGAACAAGCATCAAACGGCTGCAAAACCAGTATTTTTTTTCTTTGAAATGAAAGCGGGTGCCATGACTGAAACCCGGGACAGTCTTTAATAAATTTCCCCGGAATCACGCCTGAGCCTGCGACATCGCGCATACAGCACGTCTCAACCCATGCTCTTGGGTTTGTCTCGTGCTCAACAATGTCTCCCCTTGGGACTCCCTTCGAGGATAATGCTCCAAACCCGAGTGGCCTCGGTATATGCGTGTTTTTTGAATTGTTTGTGGAGGGTACAACTTCGCAGAAGTTGTCGGTGAGGTATTTGATTGCGTTATGATATAGACCATACGACTCGCCGCAAAAAGTGCACCATTGAGAAACACGGCCTTTGACCTTATCGTAGATGTCATTCCCCCTTCTCTTGATTATCCTTCATCGCTGATCCCTACATTTTGTTTCGCAACTCACTTCTATATTCTATGTCTATTTAACTATACTCACATCGCACCGTTCTTTCACTTCTATACTATCAACTAAATGACGTAGATATCAGACCTCTTTCCGGAGCGAGCTAGCCCGGACTGCCTATTCCTGCCTGCGACTCGGCGGTTAACAACCCTGCTTCGCAAGTTCGCGACTCAAACCGACAAGCCTTCTTGATTATTGCCCTGCAAGCTTGACCAACACAGAAGTTCCCGCGATTCAAACTTCCGGTTCTTAGGCCTCGCCCCTATCTTATCCTCATAGCGGCCTGGGCCAAGGGCACTCCATGATGCCTTTTCAGAGAAAGCCCTCACCTCCAGCCTGGTAGGGGCTGCCCCGAAATTAACGAGCAAGTCAAGTCCACCCCACAGAGACCAGTACGATAGATCCGCATGGCTACATGTCATGGCACCCTCGGGTTGGCCCAATGGGTGAACCATGCAGTCTTGGTGAGGTGATTGAATGAATCATTGATTCATCCCAACCAGTGCGCACGGCCGACCCCAAGCAATGATTCAACATTGATTTTAAGCGGAGTTCAACAAGACCTCACTCGGACACCACAAATCGATTTTTTCCCCATCTTTTTAGAGATTAAAGCCTTCGCCAAAACGTATCGCGAGGTGCATGTTGTGCACGTGATAGTCCTCGAGAGATTGCCCCATGCTTTGCTTTAGACTTGTGCCCCTATAATGAATAGTTTTAGTACCCCTATGGACTGCATGGAAGTTTGAATCTCCACTCAGACGGCAGCACCCAACAAACAACAAAGTCTTGGAATCGGGTACAAAAACCCGATGCTGCGACAAGCTGGTGGTTTTCAATCAGCGTCGCCAGGAATCCAGCCAAGACCTCCTCCCCGAGCGGGCACCCAAAGTCTCCACCCCATTTTTTGGCTTCCCTCGCCACATAGGCTATTCAAAGGGCTACTACCAGTTTAATCCGCAAGTTATATTCAGCTTAGACCCGGTTAGCGTTTCAACCATGCATAATTTTGCCCGAAAGCCGGCCGTTTGCTTGTAAAAGTTGAAGGCCAAGTCGTGGTGCTTTCCTGATGTGGTTCGCTCGCATTTTTCTGCTTTTTTTCGCATACACACAACTCAAAGATGTTCAAAGAGAGTGTAACACACAAAGAAGCGAGGGAACCAGACATGAAAGGCAGGCAAAGCGCCGCCGTCAGACAGATCAATCAGAGTCACGGTCCTACCCAAAATACGACAAGTGCAATATAGATTCAGTCAAGTTCACTTCTTAGATCTAGGCCATGTCCTGATAACACATAATACGGATCCTTTGTTGGAACCAGAAACTACCTGGTGGCGACGCGGCGGTGGTTCGGACAGTCAGAACGCAAAGGGCTCTAGCAATTTATGGATATTACCCCTCGCTCTAAACCCCCTATATTCAAGCATAATATCCGCGCATACATGTGTTCTGCCAGTTTCTTCGAGTTCCGAGTTTTGCCAGGCTCCTGGTTTTCGCATGGAGTAAACCTCCGTGCCATCCCACCCTTGCACTTCTACAAAGCCCAAGCCGTATCACGAGCGCATACAACGGCTGGGTACAGGTCCTGACCACCCCAAAATACAAACACATGCTTGCATCTCAAAGGACCGAGCCCGCATCGACAGGCACACAACTGGTTCCAACTCCACAGCGCAGATCTTGAAGCCGCGATCCCTGATTGAATTGAATTCTCGGCCTCAGATGCCGCTAGGAAACTGAGCAAGCTGCCGTATTGACACGCGTCAACCCGGTTTAGCCCATGATCGCGTGGTCTGGACATCCAGTGACGTGGGCGTGTGTCAAAGCCCAAGTATCCACCAATCGTACTCGCAATCATGGCGATCATGGAAACGTGGTCTGCGGATCCCCAACCACCGTGAGGGCGATTCGAACTTTCCGAATGCGAGTTGCTCAGCTAGTAGTCTAGGGTTAGAGGCTGGAGAGTGCGGGGTGGGCCTGAGCTCGCACGGTGCCGAAAAGTATATCGGGAAAGTATTCTTTCGAAGCGTGGTGCGTTGAGCTCCTATACAATCATTGGTGGCCTTGCAGTCAATACGATCTGTGCGCTTGATTCACCTAGCTTGATTCCAACTTGATTCCGCCGCCAAGTCCCGGTCCTATCAGCCCACAAACGCCCATGCATTCAAAAGGTAAAAATGACATTCATACTTAATCGCCGACTCTAACGCTGATACGAGCGGATCGAGATGAGTACCCTATCTGAATCGACGGCTGCTGCCGGCCTTACGACCTGTATGCGTTGCTCTCGTGGCGTTGGACTCTATTCTCCACACAGATGTCGTCCGAACCCAGAAGCCACCTACTAACAGTACTGGTGCCAATAC